>JAMKQA010002538.1:0-41718 GCA_024699735.1 Posidonia australis
AAGGAAATTTACCTAGATTTCATGCAATCCTAGCATTTTCTACCAATTCCATGCTCTCTACTGCAAGGAGTGGAGATGCGTACCTGAGAAATGCTTCCAGCGATTCTCGACCGACTCCAGCGAACTCCGACGCAACCACAGCCACGAGGCACCCCACGCGAGCTCCGTGCACCACCACGAGCAACCACAGCCCTCCGCTTCACTCCCTCGATCTCTTCCTCTCTCTCTCTGTCGGCGCGCGCGCAAACAGGATACAGGGGAAACAAAGGGGGTGGGGAGACGAGTGGAAAGGAAGAAGGGGAAGGAGAAATGAGGAGGAACGGAAAGGAAGTGGAGGAGGAGTAGCGCCGCCGAAGAGGAGGGGAAAGGAAGAAGAAGTTAGGAGGAGAAAGCAACGGGTGGTGATGAGAAGTGCAGTATGGTGTAGCTTATAAAGCCTATACCAGGAGTAGCTGAAACGTGTCCACCTGCGCGTCTCAACCACCGGCACACCACACAGCAACCAACCGCCAGCCACCACCAACGAGGCCAACTACAAGCCTCAACCACCAACCCACACGCAAGCGGGCCCCACAAGCACAGCGCCAAACCACGCACTGGAACACGCAAAAAGAAGCCAACCCACGAGGCCCAAGCCCAAAAGCACAAAACCACACAATGGGCCTCGAAACAGTAACACCTGTCTAGGAAATAAAATTCGTAAAATGTAAATAATTACAAAATGAATTTTTACAGTTGTTACAATGCATAATAAGGATATAGACCCCTTGATTTGGGACTCTTATCAGCATTTTCAAAATTTTTGTGGTAATATCGGCATCTCCCTTAGGACTATGGTAGATGCACAAAATTTCTTCAAGCAAGTCAGACTAGATCAGGGGAAACTGCCCATTTCCCTGAATGATCTTTCTAGCTCTCCTGAGAGGGATTATCTTTCTTGGTCCTCCAACAATAATCCATGATTATAGCAGCCTGGAATATCAGGGGATTAGGGTCAAGTGCTAAATCCCGTGTTGTACGTAATCTTGTTAGATTACAAAAATGTGATATTCTCATCATCACTGAAACTAAAAAGGAGTCTTACACCCAAGCCTCCCTTAGATCCTTAGGGGGTAGGAAAATCACCTCGTGGCTCCATCTTGCTTCCACTGGAGCCTCTGGAGGCATTTTGATTGGTTAGGATAGCAATTTATTCGATCTTAAGGCACACCTGACGGACATCTTTTGCCTGTCTTTACACTTTCTCACTTATGAAGATAATTTCAATTGGTAGCTCACAGGGGTCTATGGTCCTTGCAAATCACGACCTAAATCAGACTTCATTGAGGAATTACATGGCCTCAGTCATGTGGTTAATGCTAATTGGGTCCTTGGTGGAGATTTTAACTTAATAAGATTCTTCCATGAACATTCCTTTTGCCCAAGGATCTCTTGGCATATGTCTAATTTTAATGATTTCATCAATAGTAACCAACTGATGGACCTCTCCCCTATCAATTGTTCCTACACTTGGACCAATTACCAAGTAGACCCTACAATGGTCAAGCTGGACCGATTTCTTACCTCATCCCCTTGGTCTTCCAAATTCCCTAATTCATTCTGTTCTGGGAAGGCCAGAGTGATTTCTGACCATGTCCCAATTATTTTAGACACTGTTAGACGGAATTGGGGTCCCACTCCTTTCAGATTCTATAGATCTTGGCTTCTTATTGATGGGTGCAAGTCATTCATCTAGGATTGTTGGTTGGAATCTAGAGCTCTTTTTCACACCCCTAACCCATTGGCTGGATTCACCTATAGATTGAAACACCTGAAGAAACGTTCAAAAAGCTGGGTTGGCCCGATCAGAATGGCCAGAGGCCAGAGATTAAGTTACATTGAAACACGAATACAGTATATCGATAGTCTATTTGAGTACTCTATTTTCAATGGTGAGATTTAATCAGAAAAGCAAGCATTGAGATCAGAGCATTATGAACTTCTAAAAGAACAGGAGATGTTCTGGAGACAGAAATCTAGAATCCAATAGTTGAAAGAGGGTGATTCCAATTCTTCCTTCTTTCATAGCATAGTTAATTCCCATCGACAGATCAACATCCACTCGCTTATCGTCAACTCTACTCAGATTACTTCTCTCTCGGCAATAAGGGATGAAATTGAGACTCATTTCTATAATCAATTTAACTCCCACCTTTGCCCCAGAATCTCTCTCAATTGGGATAACTTGGCTCCCATTAAGATTCCTAACCCTGAATCCCTTGAAGTTCCATTCTCGGAAGCAGAGATTAAGGCAAATCTTGCCAAATTACCAGGGGACAAAAGTCGAGGGCCTGATGGGTTCCAATGTTTTTCTTTCAACAATTTTGGGACCTGATAAAACATGACATAACAAACATCTTTCATCATTTCTTTGCATCGAGTGCTCCTGACACTCTTTCCCCCTTCAATCAAACATTTATTGTGTTGATTCCCAAACGGATTGAAGCTAGTCTGATTACAGATTTCAGACCCATCAGTTTGGTGAATAGTATTTATAGGATCCTTACTAAAACCCTGGCCTCTAGGCTTTCTCCTATTCTTAATCAGATAATCGACAATTCTCAATGTGCATTCCTAGCTGGTTGCTCAATTGGGGACTGTTTTCTTGTAGCCTAGGAAACCCTTTATTTGATGAGATCCTCAAAAGCACCTAGTTACATCCTCAAGCTGGATTTTGAAAAGGCATTTGATAATGTCAATTGGGAATTATTGTTAGACTTCCTACAGGGGTTAGGTTTTGGGGGAAAATGGATCTCCTGGATCAGGATGTGTATTTACTCTGCTAAATTTTCCATATTACTTAATGGGTCATCTCATGGTTTCTTTGGGGTAGCAAAAGGACTTAGACAGGGGGGATCCTCTTTCCCCCTTGCTCTTTATTATAGCCACACATGTCCTAAACTGAATGTTAAAGCTAGCATTGAATCATAATCTTATAGCAGGCATTCAATTCCCTCATGGGGGACCCCATGTGTTAAATATTCAATATGTTGATGATACCATTCTGTTTTTAGCTGAAGGTCCAGAGAATATTGTCAATATTAAACGTATTCTTTGTTGCTTCCAGTCATGTTCTGGCCTAAAAATCAACTTCCTTAAGTCCTCCCTCACTAGGATAGGGGTAGGTCAAGACTCTATTGACTATGCATGTAAGTCCTTAGGCTGCAAGTCAGCTGAGTTACCTATAACATATTTGGGTATGCATCTACATTATAGGAAAGCCACACGTAAAGATTAGACCCCAGTTATTGAGAAAATATCTCTAAAACTGTCTCACTGGAACGCACACTTTCTTTCCCTTGGTGTAAGGTTGACGTTGATTAATTTAGTATTATTAGCCATTCCCACTTATTTCTTGTCTGTACTGCACATGCCTAGGCAGGTGGAGAAAGATATAGATTGGATTAGAAGTAATTTTCTGTGGAATTCTGACCCTGCTTCCCATAAGGGAGTGCATTTAGTCAAGTGGGTTTCTCTTTTTTAAACCTAAGCAGCACAAAGGTTGGGGGATAATTAACCTCAGAAATTTTAACTTAGCACTCAAAACTAAGCTTCTATGGCAATTACTCTTAGGAAATTTCCAAGTGAAGTGGAAAGAATTAGTAAAGGCCAGGTACCTCAATACACTATGGCCTAGTGCTCTTTTAAACACTTCCACAAACTATTGTTCCCCTCTGTGGTTCAGTCTTAAAAGCTGTTTTGATATTTTCAATTGTTTTTCTAAATATCATTTACGGAATGGGAAAGATACGTTATTTTGGGAACATAATTGGTGGAATGGGAACAAATTAAAATACCTTTTTCCCAAACTCTTCTCTGTCAATAAGGGAGAAAAAGCTTCCATCAAAACAATATGGGAGTTATTCGGGGTGGATTTTAACAAGGTTTTTGACCACTCTAGAATTCAACTACAAGATTGCCATACTCTGCAATCCCGGTTTGATTCTCTAGCGTCTATCATCCACTCCACCCCTTTGGGGGTGGAGGAGGACACCCTTTCTTGGACGCCTACCACCACTTCTATATTCATTGTTAAGTCATGCTACAATGTCTTAAACGATGGTGGACTTAGATTCACTTATTCTGAGCATATTTGCCATAGCTGGGCTCCGCTGAAAGTCAAACTCTTCTCTTGGTTGGTACGCATAATATGAACCTGACTAAAGAAAACTTGGCCATAAGAGGTTGGACTGGCTCTCAAAATTGAATTTTTTGTGACTCCCACATTGTATCTAATACTCATTTATTTCTGAACTGCAATTATATTTGCCAGATATGGTATTTTTTTGTGCCTTCATATTTATATCCTGGTTACTATAGCATGCTTGACTTGTTTTCACATAAACCTGCTCTCAGATTTTCTTTAAATAATCGTGGTTGGTATGTATCACTTCAAGTTATCCTCTGGTTGACTTGGAAAGAAAGAAATTGCAGAATTTTCTAAGGCTATTCTAAACCTTACTTTCTTATTATATTAGATGTCATTGGACTAATGAATCTTTGGTTAAATACTATTACTTCAGGGTTTGAAAATGATACTTTGCTGAACTCATTAACTTCTATGTCCGCTGCATGGATTGCGAACCAAACTTCTAGGGGTTCCTTGGAGGCTTCTTACCCTCAAACCTCTGCCGCACACATGCAAGATCCTGCCCCTGCTTCTGACATGGGACAGTAGACTTCCTTTTAAACCTTGAAATTCTAGCAATGCTGCGTTGGCATGTATCTATTAGGCAAAAACATTGCCATAACGTCTTTTTGGTTCTGTATTATGTTCTATGTTATTTTGGACGATTGATTCCCTTGATTCCTTTTCCTTGGGATTTTATATTAATGCAACTTATCGATACTAAAAAACAAAAGAGAACAACTTAAGAGAATAACGTGAGGAAATGTTTTTACAAGTTGCTAGCGAAGATTTTTAAAGAATACATCATACTCTTAAAATAGTATTACTAGAATTTTTTGATTTTACGATGACATATCTTTTTACGAAACTTTTTTGCAAATTTCACGTATGCAAGCCTTTTTATTCTTTTCCTCTGTTCCTTTCCCATTCTTTCCTAAATTCCCACAAAGTTCTCTCCAAATTAGACCCTTCTTCTCTTTCTTTGCCTCAACTTTCTTCCTCCTTTGCCGTTACTGCCTCTTCCCTCTCCATCGTCATCGACCATGTCACCTTCGACCACCACTTCATTCTCCACACCCATTCTAACATCGTCGAAGGGAGGGTCGTTGTATCAACAGAGCTACAGAGGAGAGAATAGAGTTTCTCCATTTGAAATTTTGGTGGAAGAAGGCTCTTGGTATAGAGTTCGCTAAGCACTTTAGATTGCATCTTGACCCTATTCAAGACCTAACAACAAATCCTTGTTTCTCTTCCAAGTATTCCCTTCTTCATTTTTTCTCCTCCCATATGTGGTGCTAACATTCTTCGAATGAATGGATGAATGAATATAAGCCTTAGCATTGTCTTATATTAATGCATACAATGGGTCTACAAGCAAGGAGATGTAAAGGCTAAAGTTGCTCTTGGCAATCATAACTCTCCTTTGGTTTTTGTCTATGATGCGTGTGTTGGAACAAACAAACCTCTTATTTCAAAAAAAGTTTGATTGACTTTTTCTCTACTAGATGCCACCACTATATCTAATTTATACAACTACTATGCTTGGATATATATTTACAGGTTAGCTATTCTCCTTTGCAGATTCATATGAATCCTCTAAAGGTTATGAAGTACAAACATGCCTTTGGTGTAGTTATATATATATATAGCTAGCAAAGGAGTACTAGAATATTCGTGCCCTAACATGCTTACCTTCCAAGAAGAGGGGTATGTGCATTCACTTTTGTTTTCTATGGCATTAGCATCATATCATTTCCTGGTATTAATTTTGAAAATGTTGAGTGGAACATTACTTCTCTTAGAAAGATGTTTAACTGTAATTTTAGAACTTGAAATTGATAGTATGCTATCTATGTATGTATAGATTTGTCTGTGTTGTGAACTTTTCACTGTCAAACCTAGACACACATTCATTTTAAGGCTCATTGGGAATTCAAGTTAGAAGAATTTTTTTGAATTGAATTTCATGAAGAAGTTGATCAAAGCTAAAGCTTGTGCCATGAAAAGTAAAACTCTTCATTGAATAATATTTCTTGCAAATTTCATGTTGAGTAAAGATATTTTCTACAGAATGGTTTTCAATTTCATAGTGCCTTTGAAAGAAGATTGCCACTAATGTTTACTAAACGAAGGTTAGAAACTTATGTAGTGTTTGGTAAAACTTATTTGAGACCCTAGCTTTTGAAAAGGGGATCAGGGATCTCCTTATTTTAATCTATTTGAGGAGCCAAAATAACCTTTTAGAAGAGCCATTGATCAATACTAAGAATTTTACTGTAAACATACACATTCTAATCTATGGAATCCATTTAGTGTCGAAACCAAAACCTGTTAAGGTATTTAAATGTAAAATCTCAATTGACATTAATCTTTTAAAATTTCCATTCCATCTTTAAAAGAATAACCCAAGTGGTTAACACTAATTTGTATCACGTGCCAAATACACCATCTATCACTTCGTGTATAGCATTAGCCACTGTTAGGTATTGATTTGTAAAAATTATTTTAGACCTTTTTATTTTTATGTGCTTATAAAAAAGTTCTAGACAACCATTCAAAGGAATAAATTGCATCGTATAAAGGAACACCAAAAACATTAGTACCAAAATCGTTACAGAATGGATTGTTAAATGTAAAGCTACTTCACAAACATTGTGCTATATGCATGTGTTTAGAGATGTGATTGTATAGAGTTCTTCCTTTCTCCTTTAAGATTGTCTCACTAGAGGGTAATGTTTTTTTTTAAATTCTGATGAGTATGATATATTGTCAATAACGTAATGCTTAAATCTCATATATTTCCCACAGCACCCTCCTATACATCGTTATATAATGTATTATTTGATGCTATATTCAATAATGTAAAACCATATACTTAATACATGATCATATACATGTCGCTTTCGCACAAACACATTTTTTACATGTCATGATGATATAATATGACATCATAAATTAAAATTTATATGGATATTATATTCAATTTATTTTCTTTATTAATCTTTTAAATTATGTCCAATCTCCTAATTATATTTCTATTATATTTGAAGTTACACTTAAACAAATTTTGTGACATGTTTAACAACATTATATTCAATTTATGTTAAACTTTATATTGTTGTGGAATCGCATTATATCATAGTGACATGTTTATCAATATCGTATTCGAGATTTAAATCAAACTTTATATTGTTATAAAATTATATTAAATTATGTATTTTTATGGACATTATATTCGATTATATATGTACTTAATTATATGTTACTTTTGCGATCGATTACATACATATTTAATATTACATCTCATATAAAAAAAATTCCTGTTCTTGTTTAAACATACATTCAGTCAATATTACATCCGATGATATATATGTAATTTTAATTCTTGAGGACGTTGGAGGCTGCGTCGATTGAAAATCCCAATGTCATAAGCAGGATTTCAAGAGTTTATTTTTAAATATTGGGTTGTAAAATTTTTAATTATAGCCCATGTTTATTAAAAATCTACAAACCAGATAACATCGGTTTTGATGGTTTAAGTTAACAGTTGCTCAACGTAGATCTTAGGATCAGGCTTGATCCAATGGCCTTGAAATAAGGAATTGGACCTCGCCAAATTGTGTGGGTTTGGAGAGGATTCGGATCCTCCGTAGCCGAACCTGTTCTCGGGGACGACCGCTGCTGGAAAGAAAGGGTAATCCGATTCGGGGCCGGGACCAGACCTTCTCTTCTTACTTCTCACTCTTCACCACGCCGCCGCCGCCGCCATACTTGCCGCGGCACAACTCCTCCGCCGGGTGGATGGAAGAGACGGGTTCGGAGGGGGAGACCCCCACGGGGTACATGCTCGTCCCCTGGGCAAGCTGGGAACACTGGTGCTTCGTCAGAGAATCGCTCTTTTCCTCCTCTTCCGATTCCGTCGCCGCCGCCCTAAGAAGAGTGAGCGCCGTGATGAGCCCTAAGCACCGTTTTAGAACTTCGATGTTAGCGAATTCTTGATTTTTCCTGTTTCTTCTTCAGATAACGGCGTGGCGAAGTAGAGGTTGTCTCCCCATTGCCATCCAAGTCACGGCTTCTCTCGTAGAGATTCAGCAAAAGGATCACTTTTTCAGGTATTGGTCTTGTTGTGCTTTGTGGCTTTGTGGATGTTGGAATATTTTGCTCTTTTTGGTAGCAACAAGACCGGAGGCAATTGTTTATAAGGATGTTGCCTTATTTTGATCATAGTGTCATAATCTTGTTGTGGTGTGAATGTGATAAGGTTATGAACCCAAACAAGAAATTACAATTCTGTATGGAAATGTTCTGGGTCGTGAGAAAAATTACAGAATAAACAAACTTGTTAAATTTCGAAATCTCAATGCAAGCTGTTTCATTTCATTTGTTACAATTGGTTAAAGGACAAATGTGTGTGTTTACAAGATCGATAGAACAAGAGAACCTCATTGAGAAGGCACTTATGGGAAAATTTTGTGTGGGGTCTTAGTAGTTGTCTCTGCTGTCATTATTTGTTCAACAGAATGTCGTAGTCTTTCGATCCTTTGTGGGTTCTTCTGGCTTGCTTCCAAAGTTAGTAATACGTTGAAACTTATTTCTATGTTATTTTATAATTGTTAGTGATTTGTTGTTTTTGATGGAACACAGCGAGGGGCAGAGTGGCAATAGTCTTATCTCTGATGATATGTTAGTGATGCTCTATGGCATGGCAATTATGAGGTGAGATCCGTTTTCGCACTGCAAACCAGAATATTCACCAGTATTCCGTCATCACTTTTATGATCGTCACAAGCATGTTTTTAGTGTAGTTGTGTTAGTTGCTTTACCTTCTTATCTACAAGAATCACATACAAATTAAGGCTCTTGAATGATTTTGTTTGCAGTTGCAAACTACTAGACAATTTTATCTGTAAATTTTCTTTGAATCGGACAATCCTTTCTCTTTAAAAACTGAAAGCAGCTGATATATCAAATCATCATATTTGATGGAGTTTTGTTGGTTCTAGATTGTGTTGAGTCATCTAACATGCTTCTTGATTCACTTTGGAAATTCTTAGTGTACATTTCCTTGATTTTAATATTTGTGTTTGCAGTTCCACATGTGGACCTGGAAGATATTTTGTTCATATCTTTGATATGAATATGGCATGGAGAATGATAACCTTGTTTTACTATTGAGTATAAAAACAAAAAGAGTCATTTATGGTATCCCTATTTAGTAGATGCAATCAATCCATTCGCTGGGAAATATTTCTGATCTAAATTTTCTCTTTTCTGTAGGCTTATAAATGGTTTTGTTGACAAATTCAATGGTTTTGACAATTTTAAAATAAAGAATGCACCACAAACGAAAAAACGCTCGATTTTTGAAATAGCTGATGCAATTGGTATCCCAAGGATGCTTGTTGATATACGTCATGGTGGGTTTCTTTTATTGATTTATTATTATTTTTTTCAGTTTGATCCTCCTAGTATTCAAGCAATCATCTTTTCAGCTACTTGACTTAAATCTGGTCAATCTTACTTGCTCTGCGGTGGTGTCTTTGTTTCTACAGAAAGCTCTCATAGTGAACTCCCTTCACTCCCATTGCTTCGTCTTGCTAGTATAAAGGTAGGCTCTATTTTAAGGATGGTTTCTTTAAATATGTGCTTATTCATTAGATGAAACTTAAGTATGGGTTTCATCCCACCTCAAATTAGACAAACTTATTCACTCATCATTTTCCACCATTTTATAGTATTTCCTATCCATTATCGATCATATGATCATATAATTAAACGTCGATTTCGTATCGAACTTCGGTTCGACCAAAATAGGAAATGTGTTGGACATTAGTAGAAATGTTGGTAAATTTACTAAAATGTATAGAAATTGTAAAAAAAATTTAAATTTTGATTTGAAACTCTAGGATAAGCTAAAGTAAATAATAATCTACATTTTAGATTACTTAGATTAATTTCCTTAATATATATTAGATTAAAATATATTGGATGGACTTAATGCAAATATCCTGACATAAATAATATATAAAAAAGAATAATAAATGTTCAAAAACGAAAGTGCTCATAAAAAATACCTCATATATGCTTAACATAAATATTTTACTAATTTTTAAGTTTAATTACGAATTTTACTGCTTTTTAACGATTTTAAAGAATTATTAGGTTAGTTCTATGTAGTATCAAGTTATTAACATCAAAACACAAAAAAAAGAAGAAAAAAACTAAGACCTATGTGTTATTACGTGAGTTCTATGTAATATCAAGTTACTAACTTCAAAACACTAAACAAAAGGGAAAAACCTAAGACCTATGTATTATTAGGTTAAATCTATGTAATCTCAAGTTATTAACATTAAAACATAAAAAATAATAATGAAAGAATCAAATATCTATGTATTATTAAGTTAGATCTAATTATTAATATGACAGATCTAAGATTTTATCATAGATCTACATGAAAAGTTCAAAACATAGACAAAAAAAAAAAAGGAAAAAAATCTCTATATAAAAATCAAGTGTTATACCTTAAGGAGGGATAAAATTTGAGAGCAATTAAGAAGAGAAGGCTCTTCAAGTTTGTAGCAAGTCATCGGATTGCAAAGGAGTAGAAGAGATACACAAGAAGTCGGGAACTCATGAAAAGGAAGCAATAGATGAAAAGAAAAGAACTTTGGTGTGTGTCTGTAGTTTTAATGGGCGTGTCACTCGACACTGTTCAAATTTAGTGTAAAAAATACTTGGTGTACACTTCGACACTCACCAGCATGAGTTGATGTTTCTGACATATGGTATTTTTTATTTACACTTGTAAATCGTGTCGATCAACTTAGAATCCGACATGTTTCGGCGATAGGTAAAATATCGCTCACATGTGTTGATGTTTAATTTTATGCATATGATACATCAAACTTCACAATCATAATATAATTTCCAAACTTCACAATCATAATATAATTTCTTGTACTTTGGTGATCTGTTCATGGTAAACTTGTGCTAAATCACGATAAACTTGTGTTGACATTATTTTTTTGGTGAATGGAGCTTTCACTTAAAATGAATAAGACAAGTTGTTAAAAATTGAAACTTACAAGTTCTATTTTGTGTGATTCATACCAAGCACCTTTTTTCAATCTTCCTTTGTGCTTATGCACTCTTCCTGTGTTTCCTGTGACATATCCCTCGATGAAGATAGGAATAAAATGGAAGAAAGATCCATGAAAGGAGCTCCATTACTTTGTGTGTGTGCGCACGAGTGTGCGTGTCCATGCAAGTCATGGGTGTGCCTCTGCACACGTGTGGGTGTGGCATGCATTTGATGGTTAGTTACATATGATACACATTTTGCTTTGTGTCATTGAGATGATATAATCGTGTGTCAACTGCATGCATAGTAGTGTTGTAGAGAAAAATGATCTTATTGCGATACAAAATGAAATCAAATAGTATAAAGCATATATATAGACTACATAGGATATATGGATCGACTAGATCCATTAACTCATCCAATTGCTGACTAATAAAACAATTAACTAACAAGTGTGTTGTTTTTCTTATCCACAATCGAAGTTCAATTTTTGTTTTTCCACGAGCAAGCTTCCAGATGTGTTAGTGTTCCATTTTTCTTATTTTTAACGAAGAGTCTAGTGGAGCTGGCGGACGTCTTATGTTATTGGTTAGATTGGTTAATGCATCATGTGTGGATCCATATATCTTATGTCTCTTATATATATGTCTTGTACAGTTGTACTCTTATTTTTCCTTTATGAAATTAGATTATTCCTCTCCACAGAGTCATTAATTTATGAAATGATTTAGCCAGGCTATAGATTGGTTGCGTTCTCACTACTGGGAGCCTCAGAGAAGAATGATTCCTGATGTTAAAAATGAAATAAGATCAAGACTTCGCCAAATGGCTTATTATTTGGAAGTTAAGCATGATGACAGAGTTAACTCTCCACAAACCAAAGGAAGACGTGAGTCCAAAACTCATATTCTACTTTGTTTGCGTATGATGGATTTCTAATTTACAACGCATTCATTTCTGCTTTTAGGCATGCTTTCTAGTTGACACTTCTCAAGACCTAACTGTTGCTACCTTTTTGAAAACATTATATTGTTATGGAATTACTTTTATAAATGTGAAGTCGTTGATTCTTCTAGCAAATTCTCGTCCCGGTGTGCCTATAAATCCTTCTTTATTTTTTAGGTATAGGGCATTTTGCTGGTACTACGATATCACGTTAATCTGTTTCATATCTGCATTGTTTTGTCCTTTTTATCAACGTGAAAATTTTGTTTGTTGTGTTTCAATATCTAATATTTTTAAGTACATTTCATTAATTGCTACTCTAGTTTAAAGATTTTGCCTCTTGAAGTCTCTCATTTTTTATTTTCTTATGCGTGTTCAATAGACTTATTTTTGGAACTCATTCTTGATAATTTCCTAGCCTATTCTTTCAGTCTGTTGGATTGACTAAAATTTTCTTGCTAGACAGGTACAAAGCAACCTGGAATTCTTCATGTGTGCAATAAGCTCTCCTCGCAAATAACCCAAAAGCTTATATCTCCCAAACATGATGGTAAATGATAAAATAAAAGAAGAAAATAATATTATTGCTGAATAACAAAAGGAGTACAATATCCTATATATATATATATATTTAAAAGAATCAGAAAATAAAGAAAGTAAAAACTGAATGTCTGTAGTAGACGTCCATCCCTGACCCTAAACACGTAAGGAAACAGCGGATGTCCGCATGGATGTTTGTCGGGGCACAATCTTGACATTCTCCTTAAAGCTAGAGTATAAATATTTTTCATACATAGTTTGCTTGCTAAATAGTAGAAGACATCATTCTTGAGTGCTTTTGTGAAGATTGCTCCTTCGAATTACGGTATGGAATGTAAATAGTCTGGTTAAGTACAACATTCCTCACAAAATGACAATCAATTTCAATATACTTAATGTGTTCATGAAAAATTGGATTACTAGTAATATAGATAGCTACTTAATTATCATATAACATAGGAATAAGATTATTGTAGGTCACCTCAAACTCTCTCATGAGTGACTTTATTTAAATAATCTCCTAAGTTGCAATAGTCATAACTTTGCATTCTGCTTCAGAGACAACAATCTGTTTCTTGTTCTTCTATGAGACAAGGTTGCTTCCCAAAAAAGTATAATATCCTGACATGAATTTTTTATCATTCTTGTCGCCTGCATGGCTAACATCAGAATAGGCGATGATATCCAGATGTTCATGTTTCTTAAACAATAGTCTTTTTCCTAGAGTTTTCTTGATGTATCTCAAGATATGACATGCAACATCTTAGTAACATTACTTGGGTTTTTCCATGAATTAACTAACCAAGTTCATTGCAAATGTGATATTAAGTCCGATAAGAATGAAATAAATTAACTTACCAACTAGTTGTTCATATTAAGTTCTATCTTCAAAATCCACTCTTTCGCCATAAGTTTATATTTGCTTCAATCTGTGAGTCTGCCGATCTCGCTCCTAAAAGACCTATTTCTTCTAAAAGATCCATGACATATTTTCTTCGAGATAGTACAATTCTTTGTTTGCTACAAACAGTTTTAATGCCAAGGAAATATCTCAATGGGTCCAAGTCCTTAGTGACAAATTTGCCTTGAAAATATTTCTTAACATTAACAATCCCTGGTCATTCCTTGAAATCAAGATATCATCCACATATATAGTAAAAATAACAATGCCATTAGATGTTTTTTTAACAAACATTGAATGATTTTCATTATTGTTAATAAAACCAACTGTAGTGATGATTTAGTTGAATTTGTCAAACCAGACATGAAGACTTTACTTCTAGTTATAAATTGATTTCTGTAATTAACATACCATTTTCTCCCCTTAAGTAACAAAATCTTGTTGTTACTTTATATACATCTCCTCAGAGAGATCATCGTATAGAACAACATATTTGACATCCATATGATAGATCGGTCAATCCTTGTTTACAACAATGGAGACGAAGATCCTTATAAAGCTCATTTATGCAACAATAGAGGTCTCGAAATAATCAATCCATATGTCTGTATAAAGTCTTTGGCAACCAAATGTACCTTATACCTGTTAATTAATTCATTAGGTAAATTTTTTACTGCAAATACCTACCTACACCCAATAGGTTGGTCAGATCCCATATCTTCTTCCACTGAAGTAAGGTTTCCATCTCAACCTCCGTTGTCCTTTTCCGTTCAGGATGAAGAAATGCTTTCTAATAATTCTTAGACATAAAAAATAGGTGTAATGGACATAGCAAAGGTACTAAAAAAAGACTAAAATAATCAAAAGATACCTAAAATTTACCTTTACGAAAAGTAATAAGAAGGTCCAATCAGTTGAAAGCATGGGTAGTGGACCTCCATTTGAGTACGGCTCAGTAGCAGTTGGTTGAGTTTCAGGAGTTGGTGGAATAGAAGCTGGTGGAATAGGAATGCCTGATGTGGTAGGCTCAGAGTAGCATAGGAATAGGAGCATTTGATGATGGATTGGACTTAACAAAATTTTTTTGTCTCAATTTTTTGTTGCTTAAAGCTGAGACAGAAAATTTCTTGGAGATGGGATTAAAGCAACGATACCCTTCTGAGTCCGAGAGTACACCTGAGAAAGACACATTTTATTGCTCGAGGAGATAACACATTTGAGTGTTATTGCATTTTTTGTTGCTCAAGTAGTTCTGTTCTTTTTTTTAGTGGTTTAATCGGTATAATCTATTTATTGTCATGTGTACAAGCAACAACATGAAAGCAGGCTTGCTAAGGTAGCTTATCATGCTATCTTCCTTTTTTTTGCAGCTTTTCAGAAACAAATATCCAAAAAGTCCAAGATCATTGCTCGACGGTACTCGGTATATCCTATGGAAGTAGTGTCCTCATTGTTGGAAATATACATGTCACAGACACCTAGTGTAGTTCCTAGCGTTGAGATTGAATGCAACAGTGATGCTAATACTCAGACTGTGGGGCCTTTTGATGCTTTCAAGGAGACTGTTATTGAGTTGTCGAGTAAAAAACCAGAATTGCTGTTAACCATTCTCAAGGAGGTCCTCAGGATGATTGAGGCAAGGGACACCTCGTATGACTGGGGTAGATATACATCTCTCTCTCTCTCCTTTCAGCCTGCATCCCTTTGGACATTGTTACCTGTTACTCTATTCAGTTCTAAGCTGTCATTTGCACCAACTGTTTATTTGGCCTGAAATCGTAGAGAGCTCGTACTACCCTTTTTCTACTTGATAAATGCATAAAATTTCTTCAGATTGATTGCCTCAAAAAATACTTATATCCTGCTGCTTTGTTCAGTTCTAATTTGTCGTGCTCGATGACTGTTCCTTCGGTTCAAAAACTGTAGCTATAGACTATAGTGCCTTTTCATGGAAATACCCTTGCGTTCAATTCTTAGCTATCATCGTTCAAAAAGTTAACCCTCTGCAGGTCTACACGGCACCTTGATTCTTTATTTCTTTATATTTTGAATTTCACTGATGGTTCTTATGGGATCTCAACAGGTGATTACTTCCTCCAATCATCAGAGAATCATGCTAATATTTGTCAAATCAAGCACCTATCTTCCCTTGTTTCATGGCTGGTTATCAAGTTGAAGGAACTGAAAGATTCTGATCACATAGGACTCACTGATGAACCTCGAAACCTCTCAGCATTAACAAATGTTGTTCCAAGAGTTTCATTGACTGAAGTTCTCCGTAAATGCCTTCATTTGTCAGCTTCAGGCAACAAACACCTTTCGGATCCTGCTCTGTTGCTTGCTGATATGGTTGCAGATAAAAATTTGATTGAAAAACTCGCGAAGCTGCCTTCAGCAAGCTTGGAAGACTTGGATTTCTCACTGCAGGAGTTTACCAGTCAAAGCATGGAGTTCCATCTTTCAAAAGAAGATATTTACCTTAAACAAGCTGCAAATGAATTGGAAGCTCTCAAGTCACGACTAAAAGAAACTGGTATCAAAGTTCCAGCTGCAGAAGACAAGAATACAGGAACAAAGAAGAGATGGACCCTAACCAAGTCATGGACCACTTGTCCTATCGGTATGTTGCCTTGTCCTTTCGGCTCCACACCGATTCTTCCTTCTCTTGACAAGGACAGCAATGTTTCTGAAAAGAAAGAAACAACCATGAGTGAGAACATAGGCAAGAGGACACTCGGCAAACGAGAAGTCAGATGCGTGTCGGATGAGTTATCAGAGCACGATGAGTTATCAGAACATGCAAGTCCACCTAAGAAACTTAGGGAAACGATGAGTACTGATAATTTGCAGTTTGGAGATAATCGTGAAGCTCCTTCCCCAATGGAGGGTATGCTGTTGATTGACGGAATATGGAGAAAGGTTGGAGAAGAAGAGATCCTAGCCATCAAGTCTAATGTCAGGATTTTGGTGAAATGACATGTTTAGTCTGTTGGTTGACTGCAGGCATTTTTGGTTCTTTCTTCCCTCTTAAATTAAGTCCAGTTGTAGGCTTGTAGCCATTCATATTAAAATTTTGATAAAGTCATATGTTTAATTTACCCACTCTTGAGTGGTAGTCCGTCCCTGTAATGTTTCGAGAGGTCTTTTGATGAACTCAGTTCATTCCGTACCAGCACGCTCCCATTGAAAGTACACACTTCTGTTGATAATATGTGATTCAAGTATCTCCTTATCGTGTATAAATTATACTTTACTTGGATGTCAAATTAATGGTAATCTCTATCCACACTACTCTCAAATCAAACAACCACATCTCTTGGTTAATTTTTTCCCTTTTGATGTTGAGGAACCCTTCCCCCGATAAGGCTGACAATCAAGCAGCGGCAAAAGGTAGATCAGTAACCTACATTCATCGTAAACGAGCATGTTAATCCCGTGCGTTGTGCTGCATAGGAGGATTTTTATAATATTATTTAATTTTATCTTTTAAGTTAAAAATTATCCAACGTTATTTGAATATATTAGAATGATTATTTCATTCTCTTATTACAAAACAATGGATTGAGATGCCTACATTAGAATCACAATATTTTTGACCTAGAATCTTATTTCATGTTAATCTAAATTTTTGTTAACACTTAAAATCAATAATAAAACCAACCTAATCGTAATTAAAGAAGTTTACAAATAGATATATGACTTTCTTTTCCCCATCAACCATGCATTTCTAAACATGTGTGGCTAATGCAATTTCTAAAGGTATGAAAGGAAAATTAAAATTGTACACTAATATCATTTAAATGTAAAATAATCTTTTCTCCACGTCATGTCTAATAGATGTCTTGGATTTAGTGTATCATAAATCTTAACATTAGATATCCTTGATTGTGCAAATAACCATACCACTACACTATTTGAGAACATTAGTCATGTGGAGACCTATAAACCAACACACCAACGAAATTGTATGATCTGATAAACCTAAGATTTCACATGCATACTCTATGGAGAAGTTCTTTATCCAATTGTTAAGCATGTGTCATTTGCAAGATTGGAATGTTATAGATGGCATTAAACTTATTTTCAAAGTTTGGTACAAACAAAAGTTTTATTCATATACTCTTAGTTGAAATTTCATCTAGAACATTACAAGTTTTGAAATGAATGTATGTAATACTAAAGACTTTCAAAGGTAACACACATTTTATCCATACTCAATGCAAGTAATCTTTCACTTCGAACTTCTTGTATTACATAAGCATCCTTTAATATATCATTAATAATCTTGGGAGAAGTTGTCATATGCTTTGAAGAATCCAACTTCTTCCTTGAAATAGGCAAAGAAATTGTACAAGTAAATGATGCATCTCATCTAGACAATTAAAAACACCAATATATTAGCTTATACAAAAATTAAATATGAATAAGACACTTGAACTAGAATATAATCAATTATTCCGCAAGACGTCGAGTACGCCCATTGATTTCTACTATAGGAAAGACAATGGATTGTTATCACTTGTAATTGCAGTAAGCCTATAAAACAATGCCCTGGTTCTAAAATGAAGAAGAAGGTAAATATCATGAAAGAGAGAACTTATTGACGACTTACCACCAATTTATTGGCTCCAAAAGAGCATTTGAATATACCCAACAAATTTGCAACTACTGGTTATTGGTACAATAACAAATCATAGTCTAATCAAATATGGACTTACACTTTCTTCCTTAAATAGAATGAGTTATAAATTACCAAATCACAATTTAAAACTGTGTTATACATCTCTAATTAATGAAATCAATTCAGTTTTGCGAACAACTTAAATGCAAAACGTTGATCATTCAATCCACCCAAAAAAAATACAAAACAAACATGAAAGAAACCCTAAAGCCTAGGATATCAAAGACAAACTTTCTATCCTATGTCAACTGGAAGACTATATTAATGTAATCACATAAAATCAACATGGCATGATGCTTACCTTAAAGATGTTGCAGACTAGAGAGGGCAAGTAAATAAGCCATTATTTCTCCAACGTAAATATGCTTATTCATAATGCAAGCTTCTATAAATCACACATTAGGAAGCAGCATCCATAATGCATTAAAGCCATAATCCCCAATCTTTTTGCAATTAACCTAGAATAATATAGCGAAAAATCCTAGAGGTAATAAACAAACACTACACGTAGAAGATTCTTAGTACTTGTGACTAATGACTTCAATGTCCGTCACTGTGAATTATGACTTTAATGTCCATTATGCCAACATTCTCTAGGTATTTAAGAGTCTTCATACCTAATTAACATAATCTGTTCAATTCCTCAACCTAAAGGTTAAACAAAAATCATATAAGCTAATCTATTCAAGCAACATTTCTACCTAAATTACATAATCTCTTGAATTTCTTAATTTAAAGACAAAATATTATAGTAGATCAACTAGTGTAATAAATAAATAAATAAGTATCTTGACTTAGTCTGCACAACATTATATTCTAGGAATCTTAGAAACACATTACTACAGGTGGCTAAACTCAAAGGAACATTTCATATAGTTACAAATTCATTTTGTACATTCAAGATAAATTAGGAAAACAGAAATCATAATACAATAATCAATATTGCTCTCATAATTATTCATTAAAATTACCAAATTATATGCAAATACTTCAGAATTCTAAAAACATCACTCGTAAATTCGAAACAATTGCATGCAGCATTAGATAAAAGTCTTATTACTCTTCAGTTGTGTCAAACCTTTTATTTCATCTGATATTTGGGCCGCTTTTGAAATGAAACAAAGTCTAACATGTTTGTACGCTAAAATCTTTTTATTACCTTTCAAGTAGTTATAAACTAAATACTAATCCTGAAGCTTTCAATCCTAGCTCATGAGAGAGGTATGTCTACTTCTCATCAAGTTATAAGAGGAAACTACTTCAAAATTCATTATCTAGAGTTCAAATTAAATTTACAAACCAAGTTTAATTTAGTTAATTTTTGTTTTTCAATTCATTTTATTGTACAACCTATCTATTGGATGGTTTTTTTTTTCAATTAATAAAAACCATCTAGCCCCTAAATAAAAATGTTTAATTTAGTTAAACTTTGTTGGAATTATATTTGTTTTAGAAAAAAAAACAAAACTATAATTGAATCATGCTAGCCTCTAACCACCATATTTGCCAAATCCTAAAATTTAATAGAAATTTTGGTATGAAGATTTTGTTGGAAGAAAACGAACACTATAGTGATTTAATGGTCTAAGAAAAGGCAGGATAACATAAATAGTTGCACACCTACAAAATACAACATAAGAGAAATCATCTCCAAATGCAGCTTATTGATAAGCGTTCTAGCATGCAAAGGTATAAAAACAAAGTTCTAATACACAAAAAAATGAAATACATTCAAATTAAGAACAAACAAAGAAAAATCATAAAATTTAATTACAAGTCCTTTTACTAAGAATCATGATTCCAGTCCATCAAAACACTTTACCACCATTCCATACTAAAAATCTCTTATAGTACCCCATGCAAGTAAGATGTAGAAACCCTAAACATTGAGCAATGACAGTGATAGGCCTGCATACACAAACTCTAAAACTAAGCAATGGATATGTATCAAAGTCGTATTGTATGAGATATTCAAAGGAGAACCTAATTACACATAAAGAAAGCTCAACTTTATTAACTAAACTAACATTCTATAAAACCAATTATGTAGTTGGATCATATACTATTGTTCTATTATTATAACAAAGGAAATAAATAATATAAAAGTTCTAATTTATTTTATAAATCTATTGACAAACTCGTCTAGTAATCTAACCACAATAGGACTTAGATCTGCTGACATATTTGTTCAATTAGTCATTTTACTTCTATAAATAAATTGATTTAAACACACATGGATTATGTGGCCTCAACACCAATATAATCTCTCATCTAAGAAAATAATATCTAAAATTAAAGGGTGGAAAAAAAGCAAGCAAAAAAAATTTTTTTTTTCCCCACCGAGGGAAAAAATGGAGTAATTGATTCAAATATATATAGGAGCTTATTTTAGCCAAGTGAAATTATATCTGAAAAAAAAAATTCAAGTTTATCTTGATTACAAAAGCCTTTCTTGATATCCCTTCAGCTATATGAAGACTACAATACGACATTAGGAGAGAAAAGATCCAAGTTTGGATATATGTTTCTAGCTTGAATACTCAGCAACCTTTGCTGTAATTCTTAAGCAATCTATTAATAAAAAGAACAAAGCAAATTCGAATATTAGTGTCATGTATAGGAAAAAAATCTCTAAGAATGAAATAATTTCTTCAAGCATAGATGAGCTCACTTCAAATACATCAAATAAACTGTATAATCTACAAAATAAAACACGTATAAGAAAAATATTATGAGGTAATGCCTTTTACATATGATCTTTGAGATATGGACAGGTGTGTTTGCAACTAAAAGAACAAAAAGGTTAGACTTTAAAAAATCTTAACAGAATTTATCTGCATATAATGTAGAAGACCATATTTGCTCTTTATTTGATACATGTGGAAATAACACGAATAGATACTTAAAAGCATACAAGGAGAAGATGTTTGTCTCCAGCTTCTCCATTTACTATAGAATAATGGTGAGTTTAAAAAGGAGATTGATTGTGTTTTCATGAAGGAATACATTGATGTAGGTGTTAGTTTCAGTTTTGAGACTGACTTCCTTTTTCCAAATGTATTTCTTGCACACACAATTCCAACAATATATGTGAACACAAATGTAGCATGACTTTGGCAATTTATCAAACACTCATTTGTAGATATAAAAAACTACAATAGTGCCTTGATTTTTCAAATGCAAAAAACAGGACAACTATGAGACAAAACCTAGTGGCGTCGTTTGGAAAGAAACATGAAATATATGATTTCCAATTACACTATCCATATCAATGGGAGGATTTAGTTGGTTGTGTACCCCAAGTACCAAAAGCTCCATCATACACATTGTCTCCATCTCCACTTGACAAGAAGAAACCCAATTAGAAAGCAAAAAAATTTGGAAGACACAAATCATCAAACAACAAAAAAGGATGGATCTTTGAAAGTTTTGGGTCTTCACCTAGAAATATTGAGAAAGAGCACATGAGTCTCTTCATGGCTGCAACAAAGGGTCGAAATACAAATGTTAGTTGTGTCAGTCATGCCTATTATTCTTTTGTTATCATTCCTTTCAATGACATAAAATCATACATGTGTACCATTATCTTTGTTTTCCATATTGTGTTTTGGTTCTTAACTCAAAATCATAGCAAGAACTCTAGGAAGAGGAAAACAAGGATGAAGAAGGGGAAGATGAGCAACATTGTATCTCCATGTAAAATAAGGAGATTATGTAAAATATGGAGTCAATCTCCTTATTTTACCTGGAAGTTCAATCTCTTCAAGAATTAGTTTTTCTAAAACATGTATGCTGGATTGGATAGAGAATGAAATGTTGAATCTTTAATTATAAGGACTATTTTATCTATTGAAACTCCTAAATGCATGACTTGTGAATTATATTTGATTATTTTAACTAGAAAAGATAACATTGCATTACATCCATTCTACCTGGTCAGGGGTGGTCTTCCTTAGACCTCAGAGAATGGAGAGGATGGGCAGTGTGGGAACAGAATGGAGACATTTATACTGGTTGGAGGAGGAGGATGTGCTGGTGGCATCGATCAGGAAAGGAGAGGAGAGAAACCGACACAAGGGTTATTGTCGATGCAGGCGAGAAGAAACCCATAGCAATGGTAATGTCCAGCTATCTTTTGGGAAAAAACAGGAGAAAGGAAGTGAAGGTATAAGTTTAAACTTCCAGAAAGCCACCATTTTTTAATCATCAATGATGCACAAATAGGACCATTCACACAGAATTTAATTACTGGTTTACAAATTAAATTAACAATTAACATTAACAAATGAACTAAACATCACCACAACTATAAGCATACACATTCAAACATTAGAACTACTGGCAAACCATTGACCAATTCAGCAGTTCAATTACATTCAAACACCACCACAGCTAGCAAACCCCATACACCAGTACGCACCAAAAATCAAACCACCATCATCACTAGCCACCACCATTAGAACCTAACACTGTAACCAACCTCACCACCGATGCATCACCATTAGAATCAATAACCACCACCACAATCACCAACCTCACCACTGTACATCACCGGCACAACTCACAAGCATCACCACATCATCATCTTCCACCGTCACTATCACGCCAACACCACAACCTACCACTGATCAACCACCAAGATCTTCCCACCATCACCAATCTCACCAAGCCATCACACTACCGCCACTATCACAGGGCATCAACCCATTACTATTGCCAACACAAAATCACAGCAGGAGGAGCAGTGAGAAGAAAGAACAGAAGAACAGAGGAGAAGTGAAAACAAATTCTCACCTACGTCGTCGTCGTCGGTCCTCGCCGCTGCCGCTCACGCCATCGTCGCTGCCTCTCGCCGCGTCGCCACCACTTGCCATGACACAAGAAGAGGAAGGAGAAGATGGAAACCGTCGCTCCTCCTCGTCGTCACAGGAAGAGAGAGAGAGCAAAAGAACAGAAGAGGGAAGAAGAAGAAGAAGAATGGAGAAGAAGCAGGTGAAAATGGAACGGAATCTGGTAGAATTATTTCGACCATAGAAGATTTGGTTCAAAACCATATAATACTGAGGTAAATTGGAATTAGATATCTAACAAATTCAGTTCGCACAACTTATCAAGGAAAGTAAATCAAGTATCAACCAAGTTGTCCTAAAAACAAAGAACACCACCTCCGTTGGATATATTAGCAAATTTCCCATAAAAAAAAAATTAAAAATATAGGGTTTAACCGGGGGTTTTATCCTAAAACGAATCACAGCTTTCCCAGTTATTTCTTCCTCAACTGCAACTGTGACTCCCAGTCCCGAATGGCGCTCCTCCGACCAGGCCCTTCCCTCCAGCTCCGTCTCCTCTTCTCCCACTCTCACCCTCACCGCCGCTTCTCCTCCTCCTCCTCCTCTTTCCCTTCCTTCCCATCCTCCAGGTCCCGCTCGCTCTCCTCTGCATTACCCCGCTCCCGCTCCCGCTCCCGCCTCCCCTTCAGGATCAGGTATTGCTGTCGCTCTGTTTGTTTGTTTGTTTCCCTGACATGGTCGTGGTCGTTCTTATGGCGATGTATGCGTTGTATTTCTAGGGTCTCGAGTAGTCTCCAGGCGAGGAATGGAGCGGGTTCGGTTAGGTCCTTCATGGCCACCAATATTGCGTCGGAAGCTTTCCAGGAGGCAAAGGGCTCGCAGGCGTATGATTCGAATCAGATTCAGGTGATTTTATACCCGTTGGTTTATTTCGTCATATCGTTGTTTCCAGTACAAGTGTTATTGCTGAAAAAGATTTTCTTTTTGTGTGTAACATAAAAAGTACTCGGACTTCTCACCATGTAAGAGCGTGTGTATATTTCTAACAAGTGTTATATTTAGAATCTCTTTAGTTCTGTACCCTGTAAGAGTGTGTGCATAAAGCAGTGAGAGATCTTGCTTAACTTCCGCTGGCAGTCTCTCCATTTGAGTTGATAATTTCCATCGCTAAGTATTGTTATAGAATGCTAGTAGATAGAATCATGTTAGGTTTTGGATTGCATGTTTATGTACGATGCCAAACTTATGTATGATATCAGCATTTGAAAATTTTGTAGTTTGAAATGTACGAAATCAATTTTTTTAGTTCCTTCTGGTATCAGATACACTTAAATCCACAATTCAAAACCTCCTAGGGAGAATGTGATTCAATTCTAATTAAATGCTCTCAGATTGAAGAATGAAAATGCACTAAACGGTGTACAGACTTCACTGATATATTTCTATATGGTTTATTTTTATGCTATTAGATAAATTATATTAACGAGATTTTTGTAATGATCACAAGCATAAGTATTACCTTCAAAGCATGGTGCCGAGGAAGCAATATGTTTCCTATTATTTGTGGCATAAGAATTGCTTACACTCCCTTTTTCTTGTTGAGGGTGTAAGACAGCCAATCTGAACTGAACTTTCTTCTCAGGCTTGGTTTAATTGATCTCCAAATAGCATGAGCTTTGAGCCAAGAATTGAAGACGTCTTTAACTGAAAAATTGTGTTGTAGGAATGATTTTGCAAAAATCGAGCCTTAACTTGAGCTCTTAATGAGCTCAATGCTTATCATACTATGAGCTTTAGACGTGTAATTTTCAAAAGTAAATCAACCATGTAGATGAGCAGGAGGAAGCATGAATGGCTGCTCAAAATTCATGCTGTCTGTTGGGCAATATGGAGACATAGAATTTGCATCAATTTTAGCATAGACCTTGCTTGATGGACTGCATTGTGGGATTGGTAAGGAGTGAGTTTTGGCCTGGTCTGGACTGGGAACACATGATTTGTTTGTTTCTTCTTGCTTTGTACATATCACTTACTTTTTCCTTTTGGACTTCTTTTTCATTTGTACGTGCATCCTTGAATGATTTATTTATCAATAAGAAGCGTCATATGTTATCCTTAAATGTGTTATTCTTATTGATATAATAACAATGTTTTTAAAAAAATGTGAAACGGACGTGGCGCAGATTGTTTTTCTACACATATAATTTCTATACGGGTTTAAACAGGGTTTTCAGCCGAAGTTTAAAAAAACTAAAATAAATATTTGACAAGCATATAATCAACAACATTTATCAAATTATCTAAATATATGAAATTAATATTCAACCAAGAGTAAAATAATTCAAACAAACAACCTGAATAATGTGTGATAACCATACAACCACAAGTAATTTAATTGAAAAATATAAATTAAATAACTAATAAGTAACAACAAGAATTAAACAACCAAGTAATTAATAAGTAACAAGAATGATTAAACTACCAAAATCTGAACACTGTGTGGGCTAAATTCAGATCACGTGTATCTAAGAAAACTATGTTGAATAAGTGACTTGCAACAACTAAAATATGTAAAGAAATCAACAACTAAAACATGAGATCACATGTATCTAAGAAGACTATGTTGAATGTGCAACTTGCAACAACTAAAATATGTGTTAATTAGGGCAAAGATAATCTCTATTATTGCTATCAAAGAGAGAAGAGTACATATATAAAGGATGGGTAGGGAGACTCATATACTAAATGGATATTCAGTTACTCATTAACCTATATACTAAGGATATAACATAAACTAGAACTCTAACACTCCCCCTCAAGTTGGAGCATACACATCAAAAAGACATAGTTTGGTACAAAGAGACTTCAACACTCCAATACTAAGATCCTTGGTGAAAATGTTAGTTAACTGCTCAGATGAATGAGTATGTGAAGTAGATATAACTCCTTTCATTACCATATCTCGAACGTAGTGGCAGTCGACCTCAATATGCTTGGTGTGTTCATGGAAAGTAGGATTGTTGACAATGAAGATTGCAGCTTGATTATCACACAACATCAACATAGACATATCGGATGACAAATCGAGCCTTGACAGCAGGAACTTGATCCACACTATTTCACATGCAGTCTGAGCCATGGACCTATACTCTGTCTCAGGACTAGAGCGTGACATCACATTCTGTTTTCTGCTGCGTCATGTGATTAGATTGCCTCCTACATAAGTACAGAAGCTAGATGTAGACTTTCTATTCCCTGAGTCTCTTGCATATTCCGAATCTAAATATGCCATAACATTCACATGGTCATTCTTTGGATAGATCAACCTCTTCCTGGAGCACCTTTCACGTAGGAAAGAACCAGTACATAGACATGGAAATCGGACTGGCCCGGCCCAGGCCCTCTCGGCCCAGCCGGGGTCCGGAAAAATCTGACGTGGGCCGGGCCGCGGGCCGTGTCGGGCCAAACAGGCAGGCCCGCCAAGGCCTGCGGAGTAGGCCCAGTTTGGCCCACGAAAAATCCTGGGCCGGGCCGGCCCGCGCACAGTGAAAAAAAAAGGGTTGTTGCAGTCGGCCCGGACCGGCCCACATGCGGGCCATGGGCCGTGCTGGGCCCATGGCCTGTTGCGGTCGGCCCGGCCCGGTCCAGGCTCGGACGGGTCGCCTGTTCGATGGCCCGGCCCGAATTCCATGTCTACCCGTACAGTCCCAGCTCAGTGTATTTTTTTAGGCTCATGCATAAATTGATTCAGTAAGCTAACAATATAAGAGATATTTGGTCGAGTCTTGTCAAATAAATGAGTTTTTCAATCAGCCTTTTGTATCGACCAGAGTCATCCAACAGTTTAGAGCTAGTATCCCAAAAAGGTGATGATTGTTCAATAGGTGTACTCTCTGATTTGCATCTTAAGAGTGCTGTTTCCTCAAGAAGATCAAGTGCATATTTTCTTTGGGATAACATCATCTTTCCACTAATATAAGCAAACTCAATATTAAGAAAGTATCTTGGTTTCTCCAAGTCTTTAGTGACACAATGAGATGCAAGATGCTCTTTGACTTCTTTTATGCCCGTATGATCATTGCTAGTTACCAGAATATCATTCACATATACCATAAGCAACATACATCTCTGATCAATTTTCCTGTAAAAGACAGAGTGATCCACAATACACTTCTGAAAGCTTCCATCCATCACTACTTTGCTAAATTTTTCGAACTATGCTCTAGGACTCTATTTTAGGTCATAACTTGTCTTCATGAGCTTGCATACCCTGTTTTTCTCTTGAGCAACATACCCTAGAGGTTGCTCTATAAGACCATCTTTATGAGATCTCTATACAAGAAGGCATTTTTCATATCAAGTTGATAAATATCCCATGAGTAATTGATAGCTACAGAGAGAATAACCTTGATAGAGTTGAGACGAGCAATTAGAGAAAAAGTTTGATTATAATCAATACTATACGTCTGAGTGAATCCTCGAGCTAACAATCTGACTTTATAGTGATCAACTGTGCCATTTGCTTTGTACTTGACAATATAAACCCAACGACAAGTGACTACTTCGGCTTTAACAGGATGGGTCACTGACTCCTATGTGCCACGAGCTACCAAGGCAGCTACCTCCTCATTCATTGCTGCATTCTAGTGGGGAAGTAAAAGTGCCTCTTGGTGATTACTGGGAATAGACTCAGAGGGAAGAGATAAAGGAAAGGCATGGAAAGTAGGAGAAAGAGAGTCATAAGAAACAAAATTGGATATTGGATGAGAGGTGGAAGAACAATTACTTTTCGAAGAGCTATAGGAAGATGAAGATCATTTGGAGGTGAATCTGCATTCGAGGAGGAAGCTGGTTCTATCGCTGGTGGAGCTGATAGTCTCTGTCGTCGTTGATATACCTACAAGGGACGAGATGGATTTGTTGTGTCAATACCAGACTCAACAAGTGGAAGAGGAACGGACTTAACTGCTGGCTCTTCCGAGACACTCGAATCACAAAAGTATTCCGTGGACTCGAAGAAGGTGACATCTGCAGACACAAAGTAACAACCAGATGGTGGATAAAAACATCGGTATCCACGTTGAGTCCTGGAGTATCTCATAAACACACATTTGATGGCTCTTGAAGAAACTTTATCAAGGTTTGGTGAGAGATCCTGGACAAAGGCCACACACCTAAACATCTGAGAGGTCAAGGAATACAACGTAGCATCTTTTTGAAGATGTCGAAGTGGTATCTCACCCCTTAGAGGGGTAAAAGGCATTCTATTGATAAGATAGGTGGCAGTACGAACAGCATCAGACTACAGATATTTTGGAACTTTTATGTGAAACATAATAGTACAAGCAACATTAAGAATATGTCTGTGCTTTCGTTCTGCCATCCCATTCTGTTGGGAGGTGTGTGGACAAGTGGTTTGATGTATGATGCCTAAAGATAAACAATAAGATTCAACTTTATTTTGAACAAACTCCAATGCATTATCAGTACACAGACACTTGGGAGTAACACCAAATTGATTTTTTATTTCAGAAAGAAAAACTTTGAGTACATCATAAATGTGACCACGATCTTTTAACAGATATACCTAAGACACTCTAGAAAAATCATCAATAAAAATAATGTAGTAACGATAACCATACACAGATGAGACTCTGACTGGACCTCAAATGTCACAATGCATTAACTCAAATAAATTTGAATTAGACACACCACACGCAACTGACGAAAGGAAGCACAATGATGCTTTCCTAATTGACACAACTCACACTCAAAAGGAGAAACATTCACCCATTGTAAAGCTTGTTGTAACTTCTGGTGAGATGGATGACCCAACCGGTAGTGCCACAACGAAGACGGTTCTGAGGTAGAAGCTATAGACACTAATCCCTGAGGTATCTCGTCATTGACCAGCAGGTATACACTATTTCCACGCTCAGGGTTCAAACTAATCTTCCTCTCCGTTTGCAAAAAAGTATAGTGAAAAGGGAAAAAAGTTACACAACAGCAAAGTTGTTTCGTAATAACACTAATAGACAGAAGATTGATAGGAAAGTTAGACACATATAAGACTTTATTAAGAGAAATCTGAGAAGAAGCCTGCACAACTTCTTCTCTAGAAATAGGGTAAGATTGACCATCAGCAGTGACCATAGATCGAATATCAGACAACTGTGACAAATGAGTAAACAAGTTTTTATACCTGACATGTGGGAGAAGGCATTGGAATCAATTATCCAGGAGGAATCCTTGGGAGCTAGGAGAGAACTAGTATCTGTGGAAGTGGAGTTAGTGACTTTTAGCTGTAGGAGCTTGTCATACTCAGCTTGCAATATAGTAGTTGTCGGCTCCTCACTGGTGGAAGTGGCTGGTGGGGACTCAATAGTAATATGTGCAGATGAAGAAGAATTGGGTCGTTCATGTAAATCCCAACACCTCTCAATCCGATGACCAGTCCTGCCACAATGAGTACAATGAGAATGTCCTTTAGTGTCTGTGCAACCACGACCTCCTCCACGAGTGCCACTATGCCTATGGCCACGCGTAGCTGTCACAGTTGACTGATCAGAAACTAGAGAAGGAGTGGTTGTGGAGATACGTAGAACATGTGTAAAAGTGGTTTACAAATCTGGTATACTATCAGCTCCTAGAATCTGATCCTGATCTCAGGAGATAGGCTAAAAAGATAAATGGCCACAGTTAGCTCTTTCTGATACTGTCTCATCTGTGTAATTTTAGCCGTTAAGGGTTGATGTACCTCAAGCTCATCCAGTAAACCACGCAACAATGTAAAGTATTCTGGAACAGAACGATCTCCCTGACGAAGAGTGAAAAGTTGCTCATATACCTCAAAAACTCTAGATATGTTCTTCTCATGGCCGTAAGTGAGACGAAGAGTATCTTATATCTTCTTGGCTAATCTCAGTATCATAACTCCTCTAGTTAGGCTGTTTACTATCCAAGAGACAATAGCTACATCATCGGTGAATCAATCATCATATGTAGCATCCTTATTGTCTAGGGGTGGTTTGGTGAGATGATTGAATTTTTTATGTGCAATAATAAACGGCTCAAAGCTTTATGACCAGAGTAAATAGTTTTTGTCATTCAATTTCTCAGATGTTCCACTGAGATTCTTGACAAGGGATTCACGAATAGCCATAAGAATAGAATAATATAAGGTCTGAATTTTTAGAATCACGGGGTAAAAAGGTTGAATAAATGATTATCTTCCTGAATACACGTAGCAATCGCCTACTGGGAACACTACCATGCAATTTGGAGGCTTAAACACCAGTGGATATCACATGTCCACCCACGAACAACGAAAACAGGAGACAAGGGAGGCCTAACACATGTCCTACCTACTGGTTGGAGGACATACCAAGGTTGAGCAGCCTTTTTCGGCAAGAAGACGGGGCCATCGGTGCCCCTGGTGGCTGTCGGAGTGGCAGCCGAAGGTGGAAGAGGGGCTGTCTGCCGACGGAAGAGGCTGAAGGGGCGAGAGAGTGGCTGGAGGGTGACGTCGGCGAGAGGGGAGTGGCTGGGAGGTTGCGTCGGCCTACGAGCTGACCGGCGGGAGGGGAGGAAACGATTGGAGGTGACGGCTAGACGGTAGGAAGCTTGGACGATAGTCGGTGGTGGCTGTTGTCCCCCCTCCTCAAAAACTCTAGATATGTTCTTCTCATGGCCGTAAGTGAGACGAAGAGCATCTCATATCTTCTTGGCTAGTCTCAGTATCATAACTCCTCTAGCTAGGTTGTTTACTATCAAAGTGACAATAGTTGTATCATTGGCGAACCAGTCATCATATGTAGCATCCTTACTGTCTAGGGGCGGTTTGGTGAGATGATTGAGTTTTCTATGTGCAATAATAAACAACTCAAAGTTTTATGACCAGAGTAAATAGTTCTTGTCATTCAATTTCTCAGATGTTCCACTGAGATTCTTGGCAAGGGATTCACGAGTAGCCATAAGAAGAAAATAAGATAAGGTCTGAATTTTTAGAATCACGGGGGAAAAAGGCTGAGTAGATGATTATCTTCCAGAATACACGTAGCAATCACCTACTGGAAACACTACCATGCAATCTGGAGGCTTAAACACCAGTTGATATCACATATCCACCCACGAACAACGAAAACAGGAGACAAGGGAGGCCTAATACATGGCCTACCTATTGGTTGGAGGACATACCAAGGTTGAACAACCCTTTCCAGCAAGGAGACGGGGCCATCGGTGCCTTTGGTGGCTGTTGGAGTGGCAATCGACGGCGGAATAGGGGTTGTCTGCCGGCGGAAGAGGCTGAAGGGGCAGGAGAGTGGTTAGAGGGTGACGTTGGCGGGAGGGGAGTGGCCTGGAGGTTGCGTCGGCCTACGGGCTGACCGGCAGGAAGGGAGGAAACGATTGGAGGTGATGGCCAGACGGCAGGAAGCTTGGACGATAGTTGCCCCCCTTTTTTTTAGGCTAAAAACCCTGTACTCATGATACCATGTTAATTAAGGCAAAGATAATCTCTATTATTGCTATCAAAGAGAGAAGAGTATGTATATATAGAATGGGTAGGGAGACCTATATACTAAATGGATCGCCAGTTACCTATTGTTGAAGTTAGGGATAAACAGAGAGATTCCTTCATTTGATAGAATGGGTTACATATTTATAGGATACCTAACTAAATAGACATTCAATTATCCAATAAACAAAAAATGACATAAAGCTATAACTTTAACGCTCCCCCTTATGTTGGAGCATAGACATCAAATTGACCTAGTTTGGTACATAAAGACATGAATGACCCATAACTCAAACCCTTGGTGAAGATATCTACTAGCTGCTCAGACGAATGAGTATGTGGTGTAGAAATGACCCCTCTCAACACGATATCTCGCACATAGTGACAGTCAACCTCGATGTGTTTGGTTCGCTCGTGGAAGGTAGGATTGTTGGCAATGAAGATGGCAGCCTGATTGTCACAAAACATTGACATTGGAGCATCAAGAGGTGAGCCAATCTCATAAAGAAGAGATTTAATCCACACCATCTCACATGCAGTCTGTGTCATTGTTCTGTACTCTGTCTCTACACTAGAACGAGATTTAATCAATGTTCTACTTCTTGCTTTTCCACGTAACAAGGTTTTCTCCTACATAGGTGCAGAATCTTAAGGTGGATTTCCTATCTCCACGATCTCCTGTATAGCCTGAGTCTGAGTATGCTATCACAGTAACATGGTCATTCCTTTTATAAATCAAACATCTGCCTGTAGAGCCTTTAACATAAGAAAGGATCCATAAAGTTCCACTCTAGTGCACCTTCCTTGACTCAGCAAACTAACTGCATATGAAATGTCAAGTCGAGTAACTGTCAAATAAATAAGCTTGCCAATTAGTCTTTGATACTGGCTTAGATTATCCAATAACTCAGAGCTAATATCCCAAAGTGAAGGTGATTGCTTAATAGGAGTGTTTTATGGTTTGCATCCTAACAGTCTTGTCTCCTTGAGTAGATCAAGAATATACTTCTTTTGAGATAACACCATTTTCTTATTTGCATAAGCAAACTCAATACCAAGAAAGTACCTTGGTTTCCCCAAATCCTTAATGGCAAAATGAGCAGTAAGGAAATCTTTTACTTCCTTGATACCTCTTTGGTCACTACCTGTCACCAAAATGTCGTCTACATAAACCACCAGAATCACACGCCCCTGCTCAGATCTCCTGTAGAAAACTGAATGATCTATAGCACATTCTTGGAATCCTGCTTTCAACACTACTTGGTAGAATTTGTCGAACCATGCTCTGGGACTCTGTTTGAGACCATAGATCGCCTTTTTAAGTTTGTAAACTCTGTTCTCCTCCTGAGCAACATACATTGGAGGTTGCTCCATAAGCACAGTCTCTGTGAGATCGTCATATAGAAAATCATTTTTGACATCAAGTTGACATAACTCTCAGGAATTATTGATGGCCACCGAGAGAACAATTCTGATGGAGTTAAGTCGAGTTATTGGAGAGACTGTTTGATCATAGTCAATGTCATAGATTTGAGTGAACCCCTAGCAACCAGTCTGACTTTGTACCGATCAATAGTGTCATCTGCTTTGTATTTGACAATGTAGACCCAACGACAGGTGACTATATGAGCTATTATAGGTCTGGTCACTAATTTCCAAGTGTTACGGGCTACCAAGGCAGCTACCTCTTCATCCATTGCTGCATTTTATTGTGGAAGTAAAAATGCTTCCTAGTAATTCCTGGGAATAGATTCAGTGCAAAGAGACAAGGTAAACGTATGGAACTGTGGATGTAAAGAATCATAGGTAACAAAATTGTAAATGGATGAGCAGTGGAGGAACGATTACCTTTTCTCAATGCAATGGGCAAGTGTAGGTCACCAGGAGACAGATCTGCATTAAAGGAGGAGGTTGGCTCTACCGTTGATGGAGTTGGTGGCTTTTGTCGACGTCAATATATTTGCAAGGGGGTGGATTACTTAGGACTGAAGAAACAACAATGGGTAAAGGAACAGACTCAACAACTGACTTCTTGTCAACACCAGAGTCATCATAGTATGCCACAGACTCAAAAAAGGTAACATTGACAGACACAAGATATCTACCAGAGAGAGGATGAAAACACCGATATCCTTGTTGAATTCTGAAGTATCCCACAAACACTTTCTTAATTACCCTAGGAGAGAGTTTATCTAGTCCAGGTGAGAGGTCTTGAACAAAGGCTACACAATCAAAAACCTTAAGAGACAAGGAAAATAGGTGAGCATCCTTACGAAGACGACGAAGGGGAATCTCACCTTCAAGAGGAGTAGGAGGTATCCTATTAATAAGATAAGTAGCAGTAAGAACTGCATCGAACCACAAGTGTTTGGGTACCTTCATATGGAATATGATGGTACGTGTGACATTAAGAATGTGTCTGTGTTTTCTTTCTGTCACCCTATTTTGTTGGAAAGTATGAGGACACGTGGTTTGATGTCGAATGTCTAGAGATGCACAGTAAGATTCAACCTTGTTTTGTACAAATTCCAAAGCATTATCAGTATGCAGACATTTGATAATAATCCCAAATTGATTTTTTATTTCAGAAACAAAGGTTTTGAGTACATCAAAAATATGACTCCTGTCTTTCAATAGATATACGCAAGACACTTTTGAAAAATCATCAACAAAAGTAATATAATACTGACACGAGACTCTGGAAGGACCCCAAATGTCACAATGTACTAACTCAAATAAGGTAGAACTAGACGCAAGACGCAATTGGTGAAAGGAAGTACAATGGTGCTTTCCTAACTGACATGACTCACACTCAAACTGAGAGATGATGACCCAAGGTAAGGTTTGCTGAAGTTTTCTATGAGAAGGATGACCTAGTCGATAATGTCACAATGATGACGGCTCAGAAGTAAAAGCAACAGAGGCTAACCCTTGAGGTATCTTGTCACTGATCAGCAGGTACACGTCATTTCTATGCTCACAGTCCAAATCAATCCTCCTCTTCGTCCGTAAATCCTGAAAAATGCAGTGGAGAGGGAAAAAGGTTACAAAATAGTGTATTTGTTTGGTAATGGCACTGATAGAAAGTAAATTCACAGAAAAGTCAGGTATATATAAGACTCTATCAAGGAAAATCTGGGAAGAGGTCTACATAACCCCTTCGTCAGACATTGAACAAGACTTACTATCAGCAATTACTACAGACCTAATATTAGATAGCTGAGAAAGACGGGTAAAAAGATCTTTTGTACCTGACATGTGGGAGGGTGCACCAGAATCAATTATCCAGGAAGAGTTCCTGGAAACTAGGAGAGCATTAGTACCTGTGAAAGTGGAATAGGAGACAGTAGCGGTGGAATCAGTGGCTTGTAGTTGTAAGAGTCGGTCATAATTAGCCTGTGAAATGGTGACTGTTTGCTCCTCACTGGTGGGCTGAGTTGGTGTAGACTCTGTAGTAACATGTGCAGATGAGGAAGAAGACGGTCGTCCATGTAAATCTCAATATCTCTCAATGCGATGTTCTGTGCTACCACAATGGGTACATCGAGACCGTCCTCCAGTCTCGGAACGACCATGATCACGGAAATTACCACATCCTCTCCCCCTGGTGGCCGTCATAGTAGACTGTTCGAAGACTGAAGATGGAGTAGATGTGGATATGTGTCAAAGTCTAGTAAAAGTAGACTACAGGTCTGGAACACTGTTTGTCCTTAGAATCTGACCTCTGATCTGAGAGCTGAAGTCGAAAGATAAACTGAAAAGATAAATGGTCACTGCAAGCTCCTCGCGATACTGTCTCATCTGTGTAATATCTGTTGTCAGGGGTTGATGAATCTCAAGCTCATCTAATAAAGATCGCAGGAGGGTAAAGTGATTTGGAACAGAACGATCTCCTTGACGAAGAGTGAATAACTGCTCGTACAACTCGAAAATCCGAGAGATATTTTTCTCATGACCATAGGTGAGACGGAGAGTGTCTCAAATCTTCTTAGTCGGTCTCAACATCATAACTCCTTGAGCTATAGAAGGTTCCATACTATTGACCATCCAAGAGACAATGGCGACATCATCAGCAAACCAATCTTCATATGAGGAATCTTTACTGTCTGGAGGAGGTTTGGTGAGGTGACCTAGTTTGCGATGTGCAATAATGAAGGTCTCGAAACTTTGTGTCCATAATAAATAATTCTTGCTGTTTAATTTCTCAGATGTACCACTAAGGTTCTTCATGAGATTCTTACGTGTGGCCATGATGAAGAAAAACAATATATAAGGTCTGAAATTTCAGGAACTAGAAGGGCAAGACCTGTTTTGATGATCATCGGTGAAAAAAACGCACCACAACTGCCTTTTGGGGAGACAACCATGCAATCCAGAGGCTCAACCACTGGTGGATATCACTTATCCACTCACAAACAACGACAAACAACTATGAAAAAGCCTAACACATGGCCTAGAGAAGAAATGGGAGAGGAACCAGGCTGAATAGCCCACTCCGGTGAGGCTGGGGCCGTCAGAACCCCATTGGCGGTGGTTGAACTGGTCGGCGGCGGCTATTGTAGCGACAGAACGGCCTGAAGGTGGAAGAGGAGGCGGTGGGAAGGTGGGAGGAAGCCTGGACTGGTCGGTAGTGGCTGAAAAACGGAGATTCTGGTGAGATCCGATGGCGGTGGCGGTGGTTTCCTGCGAGGTGGCTGGGGGTGCAGGTGGAGGCTAGGGTTTAGGCCTATGCTCTGGTACCATGTTGAAATTAGGGATAAACAGAGAGATTCCTTCATTTGATTGAATGGGTTACATATTTATAAGATATCCAACTAAACGGATATCTAATTACCCAATAAACAAAAAAGGACATAAAGCTATAACTCACACCTATTAACCTATATACTAAGGATATAACATAAACTAGAACTCTAACAATATGTAAAGAAATCAATAACCAAAATATGAGTCAAATGATTGACAACAACTAAAAATAAAAAAACTAACTAAGAAAACAACATCTGTCAAGACCATGATTCTAAATGTCGATTTCGCGTTGGACTTCGATAAGTTGAAAAATAGACACGTGTCAGAGAAATATCGGTATGCCGGAATTGTGTCGGTGGAAACACGGTAAAAAAAATTTACATTTGTTCAGAAAACTTCCATTTCGATATCGTGAGGAGCTATGTCGGTAAATTGAAAATAAGACACGTGTCGGAGAAATTTCGGTGACACGCGTAGACATTTAGTACCATGGTGAAGACCTACAACAAGGAGCACTTGTAGCCGTCGATTCTGGGAAGTGGAGAGAGAGGACACAATCAGCGGTCGTTGGTGAGGACATGATCAGCAGCCATCGGGAAGGAGGAGGAGAAGCAGTCGCCGGTGACTTTGGCCATACAAGCAGCAGACGACTTTTGCCATCCGGAAAGATGGGGAGAAAGGAGGGAGAAGCAACCACTGTAGGAAGGAGGAGGAAGAGATTGTGTGGAGCCTTAACCTCTTATTTTATGATTGGGTAAAAAGATAATTGGGTTACTTGATTAGGCATCCATTTTTTGTATTAAACACGCCCATGCAAATCCAGAAATGGGTGTTTACATGGCTGACACTGTGAAACATGTCAGTGTACACGTCTACACGAGATCCATGTAACCCCTCGTGTAGAGCCTAAATGGCACAGTCTGTGCCCTTACATGCGTAAATGGTGTGTGAATAGCTGTGTGTCAGCCATGTTTTGGAACATTGTATGATAATGAACAAATTTTATTTTTTTTATACTACTTAATATAATGATCCAGACTGACTCCTCAAATTCAAGTTTAGTTGACACTGTTATGTACATGATCGAGAGAAAGCAAGAGCCATCCTGAGCGAGCTCACCAGCCCTAGTGCTTTTTTGATGATTTCTGGTCATTCCACAAGAAAAGTCACAGAACCTTGTTGGAAGCTTTGTTTTTTTGTTATGTCAGTGCTGGTATGAGTTTATATTTTGTTATTTCATTATGCAAACTTTGCTTAAACTCTTACCTTACAATATATTCAGGTTTTAGAAGGTTTAGACCCTGTTAGAAAAAGACCTGGGATGTACATTGGAAGCACAGGACCTCGTGGTTTGCACCATTTGGTATCTTATCTCGTTTCATCTTTTATCTTTCCTCTGTTGTAAAATTAGGCATCTTAGCTTCTGACTTACGCTTCATCTGCTCCTTTTCATTTTAGGTGTATGAAATATTGGATAATGCTATTGATGAAGCTCAGGCAGGCTATGCCACAAAGATAGAAGTTTCTATACTTGAAGACAATTCTGTTTGCATCACTGATGATGGAAGAGGGGTAAGAACCTTGTTTTTTTTCTCAAGCATATGCAGTTATCTGCACCTTTTATTTGTTTTGATAGATTTTAAAAATATGAATTTTTTTATAAATGAAAATGGCTCCACTTATTGTTTGGTCTTGTTTATCAGTCAACTGAGGCTGTTACATGACACAGAGTTGAACTTTTTGAAATATCTTATGTTTTGTTGGCTTTTCTCATTTTTAATTTCCATAATAATACTTTAGTTGGGGCAACATTATTATATTACATTCTAACTAAGGAGTTTTCTTGTTTATACGTCATACGACCAATTACATAATCCAAAATTATTTTTCTACCCTTTGTTCCACAGTATAAAATATCCAATCCTAGATTGATATTTATTTTTCATTTTTATTTTCCAGATTCCGACTGATTTACATCCTGTAACAAAGAAATCGGCATTGGAAACTGTCTTGACGGTAAGTAGATGCTTCTCTTGTTCAATTGAATAGATGATATGCATGCACTTATCTTTATATTATGTTAAATATGGATTTAGTGTTTTCTTTATTATGTGTTCTGCTTAAGTTGTTCTTATTAATGCATAGAAAACAATGTTACAAAATTCTTGTCCTATGATATTTTGTTGGAAACAAATATATGGTATTTAGAAGGGTGGGCTGATATGCTAGACCAGTTTGGTCCTAATCCCGTAGTAGGCGTAAGGTTTCTTACTTAAACACTAATCAGATTCTCACTGAGTGTCAAAAGGCCAAAATGATATTTGTTTAACAAGAGGCTAAAGAATAATTTATTTGAGTATCATGCCACTCAATAAGAAGAAGAAAGTCCAAGCCACAAGAAAAGGAGCAAGGCTAAGGGTTGATTAAGCTTCAAGACAGCAGAAAGTACTTATGTGTAGCATGTGATTCAATCTTATTATGGACCTTACAATCCCCAAAGATTCTGGATTCTGGCTGACCTGATACTATGACCTGTTTGTGGTATTGAAGTTCCAATTACCTTTCCATTATCAAAAGAAAGTTTCAAATACCTTTTTGCCTTCACTTAGGCAGCATTTGGTAAAGCTTAAATGCATATAGATTCTGGCTTTATACTTTGCATATTGGAAATATTATTTGATTATTTTGGAGGAAATCCCATTATGAGTTTACGACTAGGGCTGATGAGGGTATTTGGAGATCTCTTGTATAGATTCATATGGGATGTATCATATCCTTTTTTTTTTACCTAAGGACTTCTTGTCTTAGGATTTGTACAGCAGTATTTTTCATAAACAAATTACAAATGAAGTGTCTTTTCCTTTCCTAAAAGAAATGTTGGGGTTATTAGTTATGAATGATCTAATAGGATAGTAGTTCATATATTGGGGTTATTTTGAACTATTTTGGTTGAATTTGAATTAGGATAAGGGCTATTCCTCAAATAAATCATCCTTAACCATTACCTGTGGTTGGGTTTTAGAATCATTATTCAAGGGGAGCACAGAAATTGTGACATGCTTGATGCACCTCATCCAATGAGTCCTTATTCCAAACTTCAAAGGAAAACATATCCATTGGAATTCATGAACATGCCATAATAGTATCTGTGAATCTTCATGAGGTACCCTTATCGACCTCATAGTCTTACTTTGCTTGTTATTTTTATCTTTCTCCATCTTTTAATTTCCTTTTCTTTCATTTTGCTGTATGTGCTACTGTTTTTGTTGTTGTCCATCATTCTTACCTTGTTATCAACCTCATGTTTCATGTTGATGACTGACAGTATGCCACTAAGGGGTAGTCATGATTGTCATCATGCTGACCAACAGCATGACATTAAGGTACCTGTGTGTATAGCCTTGCTATATTGAGGGTTGTAGGCTTGGACTTTAGGAAGTTTTCCCTTTGAGTTTATGATCTAAATCTGTAACAACACAGAATCATTCTGATAAGGGGTGTTTCTTGATTATCTTGGTTATATGATTAGAGTTACAGTTGTACTAGTTGAATCAGTTTATACAAGGCTGTATCTCTCAAGTTCGTTAGCAGTTGTTCTCTGCTGCTTCAGATGGGAGAAAGGGTGAAGTGGATAGCCTAGAAGCCGGTTTAGAAGTGCAAGTGGCCTCTGAAAATGGAATTATTATATGGCCAGTGGCAAGAGGAAGGAACATCACTGAGGAATATGTAGCTGGTGGGTTGGTGCAATGGATATTTCTTGTTTACTTTGTGGAATGGAAGTGGAGAATATTTAGCATCTCATTCTAGGGCATCTAGTTAGCTGTGGATTTGGACTCATATGCTTCCTGGAGTCTCAGAGAACAGCAAGAATGAAACAACTCTATCATTGTTCTAATTGGTGGTGTCCTCTGTTATGAAAGCTAAGTTGGGAGTTGCCAATATAAGTTTCTGTGCTTGGTGCATAGGACTTGCTGGACTATTTGGTGACACAGGCGCAATATGGTGTTTGATGGTAAGCTTTATTGCAAGGAGGAATTTATTTGCTGCTCAAATAGATTTCTTTGTTTGAATGAAACTTTTCAATTTGTGTCTGTTTCTTCTTCTTTTCCCTGGTTGAAGCTCCTTTTCGACCCTGTCATAATATTGGTTTGATGATGTTTTGTTAAATGAGAATCATCGCCCTTTTTTCTTTCCAAAAAGGGTTTATTAACATTACCAGAGTGATATAATTATTGGTTGCTTCATTTCCTTGTTCCCTGGTATCCACTCAAGTTGTCATGCTTGAAATTCTTTTCCATCACATCTTCACACGTCCATTACATAGCAGGGGATGTGGCTTGTGAGAATTAATTGGATCAATGAAGACTTTCCTTTGTTTGTGAGTATGAACCGCAACAGGAAAATATCACTTACTGGATTACAATAGATCCCTAGATGAATAATTTTGGTTTTAGAATGATAGAAATGGAGTGGAGGGAGTTTCTAGTTGTTTGCAGGATCCAAGGCTGAGCTATCCACTAATTTTATTAATTTATGCTGGGAAGGTTAAATAAATCTTTCAAGATACCATGGTCTGCTGGAAATCTTGCCTTCTATTGTTCTTTGGGATTTGTTATTGAAGCATATTTTTTCCATGCATGTTTGTAGATTTTTTGCATATTTTGTTAATGATTCTTAATTTATGTTTGTAGATCTTACATGCTGGAGGCAAGTTTGGCGGTTCAAGCAGTGGCTACAGTGTCTCTGGGGGACTTCATGGCGTGGGCTTGTCTGTTGTTAATGCGTTATCTGAGGTGCTCCTTCTTAACTTCATAATTTTCACTTTCAACCTCTCATGACAAGAATATTCTGTTAAAATTGTAGAACTATTAGCCATGACATAGTGTTGCCCAAGAAAATACTGTAGTCAGGAATTGATATCTGTAGATACAAATTAAATGTTCTTTTCTGATTCATTCAGAAGTTTTATATGTGGCACCATCCCTACAGTGGTATTTTGTTGTTTTCATGTTAGTTGTCCTGCAACCATGGAACTAAATATCGGGCAGTGTCGGCGAATTTCGCCGACACGTGTCGGAAACTGTAGGTAGGGAAACGATATTGCAGTGTATGTCGCGACTTACCTGATGTCGGACGACATGTCGGTGGGTGTCGGTGGACTTCGGTGGATGTCGGTGATTTTTTACTCATGTCGGTGATTTCGGTGGACAACGGGCTGGATTTCCCTTCCCTGCAAGTCGACAAAATGCCCACCCGTGAGGACACCCATGCTCCAGCCTGCTCCAGCCACAGGCTCTTTAAAATCAGCAGCCTCCAGCCTGCTCCGCAGACCGCAAGTTGCCCCG
>JAMKQA010002539.1:0-21147 GCA_024699735.1 Posidonia australis
TTCATATCTGGCACATATCTATATCTATCTTCAGAAATTTTAAGCAAATGCCAATATGATTGGGATATATTCGATTCATATTCAATCTGTTTGCATCCTACTAAAAACACAAAAGCTAGGCTTTTTGCTTCCTTCAAATGTAAGAGTAGGATTCAACAATGCAAGCAAATAATATGAACCAACTGAATCACTTGGAATATCATTAATTATGATATATGATTTTAATTTTTATACAAATGGACTATGGAATTAGCCACCAAATGAGTTCCATCATGATACAAAAGTCATGTAAATAGATATCTACATGTGTTAAACTTGCCGAGGATGGTAGCAAAAAAGAACTTGCCAAGGACAATTCTCAAAATATATCTTCAGATAGATTAACTTAATCTGTAATCAATTTTTGGACAGTCGGCTCTAATTAACTAGTTTTTACTTGAATGTAGTATCAATTTTCTGTTGATAAAACTGCAGGTACGACGTATACCATTCATGCACGTATATTTTAATTAATATAATCCCCAAGTCAACTCAGACAACACATTGGATCGCTGCACCCGAAATTTAATCTTGGGTTGATCCACGTGGTGAGCATGACGCGCAAAAATCTGAAGGAATCGAATGCTTTGATTTCGTGGGCCAGATCAGTACAACTTGTTGCAATAGATTAGATTAGACCAACAACAACAAAATGAAAAGCTGATTCCATCCTTATCAAACAAGGACATGCTATTTCTGCAATCAACTTCATATATTCTGCAAAATTTTCTCGAAAATATCCAGTTTATCTTCATCCAAAATCTTATCGTCTTATATATATCCATCGGTCCATGATTCAACCACGTATGTGTCCTAGCAGAAACAGCATATTGTATGTAATCATGAAAGAAAAATGATTTGTGAACACCAATTCTTACATCATACATGATCAATCTCAATCGTTGCATATATAATACTGGAAAAAGGACAAATGGTATGATAAATCTTACAAAATGATATCAAAAAAGGTTTTTGGTGTAAGAAATAATGTACATGATAACACGAACGGATATTCGACATAAAATACCGATAATACCATTGAGTACTATATAAATACTTGTCCTAGAAGCTCAAGTCCATCACCAAACCAAGTGCCTTGACAAGCCTTCTTCCATATTGCCCACTCTAATAAACCACTTCATCCTATTGTACAGCTCTTTTCTCTCTTCTACACTAATCCATTTCTTGCCTTAACGATTTTAATCTGAATGGACAAGGTGGTGAAATTGGCATCCCAGAGAGCTGTGGTTATCTTCAGCATTAGCTCCTGCTGCATGTGCCACACCATCAAGAGACTCTTCTGCGAGCTTGGCTGCAACCCTGCAGTCCACGAGCTCGATGAGGAGCCCAAGAGGAGAGACATGGAGAAGGCCCTCATCAAGCTGCTCGGCAAGAACCCACCGGTGCCGGCAGTGTTCATTGGGGGCAGACTGGTCGGCTCAACCGATCAGGTTATGTCTCTTCACCTCGGAGGCAACCTCGTCCCGCTGCTCCGAGAAGCCGGAGCTATTTGGCTTTGATGACTGAAACTTTGGGCACGTACTCCATACATATACCTCCTGGCAGTGGATGTCAAAATAATGTAGGTAAGTCATAAGTGGTTGTAAAACGAGAAGATGGGTCATGAAGATTTTCTTAGGTCGAGGAAGAAAAGTCTACTGGATCGATGTAAAGATATATGGGTATGCAATATGTGGGTCTAAGCACGGTTTTTGTTACTTCTTGGTTTTGTCGATGCCAAGAGAGCAGGTTAACTTTACTTCGATTATGAGTTCAAATCGCAGTTCAATTTGAAGAAAAGTGGACGTGTAATATGTATGGTCTCTGACTTTACTTGTCTGTAAAAAGTCACCTGACTATCCTTTCAATAAAAGCATGACTTCTCAATGGTTGCAATTATCTACTTAATTTTTGTTGGTTGCTCTCCAATTTGATATTCTGCAAAGATCTACAAAGCAAGAAATAAACATAACTTACAAAGACAAATAACTATTGTTCTGTCATGTGCATATATATACATATATATAAGTGAAACTCCCCTCAAATCAATATCTAAATTTATTTATTTTTTTAATCTAAAGATAAACGATGCTGTTACTGTAACAAATAGAAGTTGATACTCAAGCGTATGAAAGAAAAAATTTTAAAAAAACAAGGTGGGGTATTGGTAGTGCTTGATATGCTTATAGTGCACCACTTTCGAAGCATCACGTTGAGCATTGTGCGTTGAGCATTAACGTTGGTAAGTTGAAAACATGTTTGTCCATTCTTAGTTCAATATGCTTATATTTTCGGAGTAGAGTATTATCCGCATGAGTATGGCTTGGTGGGTTTGCCTTGTAGACGTTACTCTTACAAGGTGCGGACAACTTTTGCAGCTTGAGATTTATCCTTTGCTATTACCTGATTGTAAGGCTTGTTGGGGGGAAGGCTTCGTCATAAAAAAAAAAAATTTGAATTTTTTTTAGGACTATATTGACTTAGATACCTTCAAATTCACTTTTAGATTATGTAACCATGCCGACGACAACCTCGTGTTTGACGCGAAAGATCAAATACGCGAGGATCAGCAAAGTCATGACAAAAAACGGTAAAAACAATGATAAAAATGCGGAAGTCACCACCTAGTCTACTTTAAAACAGGAGAGACGAGGAAAACCGTTGTAAAACATTAAAACTATGCAATAAAACCAATGGAAAAAGTCAATCATAAACCAAAAAAATGGACAATGATCTCTATTACGCACAAGGAAGGTATTAGTCACCCTCATGCGCATGAAAAATTGGTCTTTCATGGGTTTCTCGTTTACTTATATGAAATGTTGGCTTTTCAGTCCTTTTTGTACGCCTAAGGGCGATATACAATGCAACGCTATATGCAAGTGATTCATTATCCTAAACATGGGTAGAGAGACTGTAGAATGTGTCCTAATGCTCAGAAAGGTCACCCAATTAGTTGTGGATCAAATGCCGATGCAAATATATTGCACAGATATAACCATAGATCCAACAATATCGAGTGGCTAACGTCCTTACTTTGCTATATGCAAAACCTATGCTACCATGCATAAATGCGGATGAAAACATACTGAAGTCATTCTGATATATCTAAGAAGACACCCAAAGAAAACCAAAGGCAAAGCAAATCAAGAATCATACTAAGTTCCATGCCAAAAAGTCACTGTTGTGTAGTGAAAACAAGTAGGTGCGCCTTGTTGGTGCGCCAGACTGGTGCTCCATCTATGTGTGCCTATGTGGTGCGCCACCTATGTGCTCTACTAAGGTGTGCCACTGAAGTGCATCCTAGAAATTGTAGATCAGACAGTAAGCTAGACTAATGTGTCATGCGATATAAAATCTTGCAGATATGTATAAAACCATCTGAAAACGCATCATGGACATCAAAGACACCTAATCACATGTGAGTTCCCCTCTCTTCCACAAAGTCATAAAGGAAAGAGGAAACCTAAGACACCATGGTATGGGTCATGTGCTTAAGGGCAGAAAGCCTCACACAAGACCACACATCTTACTCTGATAAAGGTTAATGAATCCCAGCTATGCTACTTGGGTCGGGATCATGGACTGATGTAAAAGAACTCTACACAAAGAGTCTTGGAAGCCACCAGTTCACCAAATCCAAGTGGCAAATTAACTTCACTAGATGCAAAACTAATGCAAACAAGACTATTATATGCTGAAATTATGCAAGCAAGAACTTGGTATATCAGAGGTCAAATGCCAAAAAAATCAAAATCCAGAACAAACAGAAAGGCATGCAAATCATAGTGCAAAATGGGTTGCTCGCACCGTACGACCAAGCTGGTGCGCGAGGATGGTGCGCCAATCTGGTGCGCCAGGTTTGTGCGCCCCAGATACCTTGTTTCAAACTACAGTCTAATTTCAGAGTCTGGGCCAGATGTATGCAACTAATTGAGTTACTAACTATTCAGATCATTAACCTAGATGCTAGAGAACTTAATCATGTTAAATAAACAAGCATTAAAACACTCTTATCATTCTCTCCTCAAGTCATACATGTTCATGGATTTACAAGGACTACAGTTACTGATGATGGATTTTATGATTCATGCAGTGATTTAGCTGACTTAGGGAGCATGTGGAAATGATAAAGCATGCAAAAAGGATGCATCACAGCTCATGTTCCAATATAGCTAGTGGTTACATAGGATCATGATTCATTGCTAAAACAGAGATCACACAGTGCAAAATCATCATGACAAAGAAGCAATGAATATAGAAAGGACCATCATGAACATCCAAAATAACACAAATAGATATGAAAGAACATCACTATATAAACAATATATCAACCTAGTTGCAGGTTCTATACAGAATATCATGTAAAATCCATATGGAGGTGAGTGAAGGAACTTACCTAGGATGTCTTCTCCTTGTGGCTCAAGATGTGTAACACCCCAGACCCGTCCAGCACCGACATTGAGGGTAGTCTGGGTCTCTCATACCCCAGGTCCTACAGTACCACCACTGTCTCGAGGCTCCTACCCCGGACCGCAAACTTGGCAACCACAACCAAGGACACGTCCCCGACATCTCTAGAGATTTTACTACCTCGTCAGCAAGTCCTGGTTTCATTGTGGTTCTTACAATTCCTTTAATCTCTTTAAAATCATATAAAATTTGTCTTTTCAAAACATTTGTCAAAACCATTTTCTATTCATAAAACTCTTTGCAAATAACATGCATTATGCATCAAATCATTACCTGTGATCTTTAAACCCACACATTCTTTCATGGCCTTTGTACCATGCAATCACCCCTCACACGGGTCCATATTCATACACATAAACCATGTTTCAATATCTCATGGAAAACATCATTAAAAACAACATATATGCATACATCATCTTACAAGTCATTTCCATGCATTTAATACATTTATCACGTATTTATCCATATTAATCATCATTTTTCCAAACATCTCTCAAAATACCTCAGGGTTCTGATTCGACATACCGAATCCTGTTTCGGTATGCCGAAATCCCCTGATTCGATATACCTAAGAATTTCGGTATTCCGAATCCCTAACAGATTTATCAGTCCCCTGTCAGATTGGTCGATCGAACTTCTCCGGTCGTTCGAATCCACAACATAGGGTACCGCCTAGGAGTATTTCGGTATGCCGAATTCAATTCGGCATACCGTTTTCTGTTGTTGCAGAAAACTCTCAGGTCACCACCACCCTTTTCTCCCCAAGGTGGGAGTAAGGATCGGACCCCTCAAATATGCCACAAAAATTACCAATAAAACATGGGGTGTAGACCTCCAAGTCTACTTCAAAAGCCCTCAAACTGATCATAAAACCACTAAGCATGCTGTTCTAACAAAAATCACAAAGGCATCAAGCCTAAACACAAACACTGTAGCATGCATCAAGAATACCCACGAAAATTTTACAAAACACCCGCGAATCAATATGATATCAACATAACCACATTATTCTTCTCATTCCCAACATTTTCCTCAATTTTTTTGCATGACTTTAACATCATTATCCCTGATTTTTCCTTTAAACGCAACATGCCTCAACTGAGGAAAGAAACGGAAGGAGGAACGTGTACCTGGCACCGGTGAGCTCCACGCGTGCTCGACGTGCTCCAGCGAGGCTTGATGCAAGCTCTTCTCAGCTCACACAACCTCCTCTGGGCACGAAGTTCCTCTAGCACGCAACTCACCCCAGTCTCTCCTTCCCACGGCTTGCCGTTCCTCAACACAGCCACTGCACCTCCTCTTAACACCCTCGGCGCGCCTGCCATCCCGGAATCCCACCGGCATCCACCAGCTAGGCGTAGCTCTGGATAGAGGGGACGGAACGAACAACCTTCTCCCCCGCTAGGCTTCACGAGATGGGGAGAAGAGGATGCGGGTCACGGGTGGCTCAAGTCACATGGGGGTTGGGCTCCTTTGACCAGGTCCAACCTCAAATGGGTCTCACCCCCAAACTTGGGTCCCAATAGCACAAACAGACCCATAAGCCAAGGAGCCACCCCACAAGGGTGAACCAAGAGCACAAAACACAGGGAGAGACCACAGCCAACAAACACAATTTGAATTTACTATTAATAAACCACACACCAATAATTATAAGAAATTCCATGGTTTATATTAAATGGAAAAACCAGGCACAGATGTTACAAGATGCCTCCTCCTTGTTGCTTTGGACACAGTTGGGAGTGCTCAGGGATGCAAAGGAATGTTCTGGAGGTAAGGGTGCTAGTTGCTAACAGTGAGTGGGTTACCAAGAGAAAAAAAATGTTGTTTATGGATGGCCTTTTAAAGAGAATGAAGAGGTAACTCCTTGGGATGCCAAAAGCCTCGAAACTCAACAGACTTGTGTAGATTCATGGTGGAATACTCGCAAGGGAAAGTTACAAGTACAGAAGATGGAAAGCCAACAGCCAGCACCTTGAAAAGTGACCGTGCGCCAGCTCGATGCGTCACATTGGTGGCCCAGCTTGGTGCACCATCTTAGTGCGCCAGCTTGGTGCTGTATATTGGTGCTCCGCATCTAGCTGCCTAAATTATTAATCGGACCATAGGTTTGTTATAGGCTTAGGGTAACCAAAATGTCAGATAGAGCTCAAAAGAGGTTAAGCTTGTCGTATCCAAAGCAACATCTTCTGAGAGTTCACCTACGAGCCGCCTCAAAATCGAGGTGTCTACAGATTATATTTAGTTTAGATTTTAACTTTTGGTTTTTTTCACAAAATCTAATTTCTAGTCATAATTTCACTTACTTTGGTTTTTAGTTTCTGTTAAATTTGTATAATAAACGTCGTATGAGCTTCTATGGTTAAGTTGATTTTATTTTATCGTTTGATTCAGATTCATGTTATAAAATGATTCATGTTAGAATCCGAACTAATTAAACACAATCTTAGTTTTTTCTTACAAAGTCCAAAAATAGGGTAACCTTGCATTAGCGTATATCTATTTCAGATTCAACAAAATCTTAGCTCTCCTAAGCATTTTTAGGGAAGTCGTGATACAAACATTGCAACTAGTATTAAAAAAACTACTTGCAATGGACTTCGCAGGTTTGAACTCAGGAAGCGGGCTTTTTTGTGTTGCCGTCCTATCCACCATGTCAAACAAACTAAGCATTACCAATAGCATGTATGCAAATTAACTCTGAAGAAAATTTCTTCCCTTTATATTGGATGAAAGTGAAACCCTTTACATTTCAATAGGATCCACTTATCATCTATTATCCAATGAAGATTAAAAAAATCCTTTTTAAGATCACTAAATGAGTTCGAAACTCACTTTCCTTTCCGTAGCCAAGGCCTCTTAGAAAGTTGAAGTGACTCTTGTTGGATGGTTATAACCAAGGTTTAGGATATCAAAAATCGGAATCAGAGCAAACAAGATATTGAATAGCAATTATATGGTAATTGGTGATTAATTATCTTCATATAAAAATATATATGTGTACATGTTGAAGATAAAAAAAATAAAAGTAGTATAACTTGTAAAAAAGAACAATTTTATAAATGTAATTTGACAATTGATCAACATGTATTAGAAAGGAAAACAATTAAATAGGATATTTGAATCATTTACGTCAACAACTTAATAAATTAACTATAAATTGAATTGTGAATCAATACTTTGACTAACTACTCAAAATTAATCGATGATTAATCGGTTGATTAATGATTAATCATTTGATAAGATTTTTACCGACTGATTAACACTAATTGGACCGATTACCTTACCAATCTAAGTAATCACACCAATTAATTAGAAATCCGACTGATTTCATAAACACTAGTTACGACCACTTGTGTGGCAGTAGAAATCATCTATCCAAGGGAATCCTTGGAAGTCTCTTTCTCACCTTCGTATTTACTCGATGTTGGCCATATGCATGCGTCACACAGGAAAGGGCATCTTTAGATGTGCTTCACACGCTTAAACTTGAATCATATCCGTGTATTTAGGCCTTGCTCAATTATAGCATGGCGAGACCCCAGAATTATCATCATGAACAGTAGAAAGTCCCACTAACGGCTGTGGAAGGAATCCTCTCATTTTCCCTTTTCATATATCCTTTTATGTGTATGATGCATACGAATGACAAATGTCCAATTTCGACATGTAGCCATTCGGAAGCGTGCAATTGAAAAGGACAGAAATATATGCTCCTTTTTCTTCGTTTGAGGCTTCTTTGTGGATAGATAATAGGATGATTCTTGGGGTACCCATCAAAGGTGCAGAAGGAGAGACATTCGCGTCAGCACTATATGGGAAATGAAGGATTTTGAACAAGAACCATCGCGACGCCCATGTACCTCATCTCAAACACTAAACCCCACCAAATATGTGATGCCACGATACGACCATGCAAGTAAGCAACGTTATCCACTCATCCAGCCTGACCTTGATAATGCTTGATATTCCACTTATCCACTCCTCTCTCTCTTTCTCTCTCTCTCTCAAAAAGGAAACCGGCTAAGGTAGATTCGATCCGAATACATTTAAAGGAGAGGCCAACCAATCCAAAGTTCCAGATAATCACTCTAGGTAGTTTCCTCAAGAAATTCCTAAAAAAGATAACATCAAAATCTCCTCATGTTGAATGAGTGTAGAGTTTTTTTTGTTCAATATCCCCGTAAAAATGTATATTGTCGTTAATATCCTCTTTCTAATGAAATTTGTTGCAATACCCTCTTTGAATCAAAGAATTGTCTTAAACCAAGTACTCCAAACAACACTATCACATTCATTGACTACACAATGAGAACACTCTTGTAGACACCAGCGAGCTAAAATCCAAAGGTGGAAGTTAAAGGGTGAACTCTTACATGTAAATCAAAAGGGTGAACACTATCACTTGCCCCAAGCTGCAAACCAAGTACTTGAGCATCTCCTAGTTCCTAAATGTCTAGATGGTGGAAGTTAAAGGGTGAACTCTTACATGTAAATCAAAAGGGTGCTCAACTAAAATTAGAATTGAACCTATGTCATTTGAAAATTCAAGTGATTATATTACACAAGTCTCCTAACTCTCTTCGTAGTGTAGAAGGTGAACTGTTATACACAGTACAACAAGTGATCATCTAAAATTAAAACCAAATATGTGAAATGCAGCAACTTCTTCGCATGAGAAAAGAAGAGATTATAAGATGTTCATTTTCTTTGTTTTGCCTTGATCTCCCAATCCCTTTATTTCAATTATAACAGAAAATATACCATCTTCTAATAAGATGCAAATCTATGATTAATTAATTAAACAATAAAATGCAACAATCTTCATCACTTATTTGATTATAACAGTCTTAAAAACAAATAATTCTTTCTATTACTTTCAATCTTTAAGTTAGACATCGATTTCTGTTGCTCTAGAGTCTAGACTATAATATACCATTAGGAAAGGATATCAATATAGACAACTAAAAAAGGGCAATGCATGTCTCCTTTAAGAATACCATCCAAATCAATATCAGTATTCTAGCAGAGACTCCTTAACCACAATGGTAGCAACGACAGCAAGGGTTGCTAACCGATGGTGAGTTCTCACTTTGGTATCATCAGAGGATGAAGAAAACACCGTGGAAGGAGAGAAGAGAGTGAAGAGGACGAGTTAAGCTGTGGTGAGTTTTGGGTTAAAGTTCATGTAATTTAGGTAAAGGGTAGGTTGGTAATTTCTCAGTCATGTGATTAAGTTAAACCTGAGTTGAGTTTAGAATAGCCACTGAAAGGTCACGATTGGTGTATTGAACGTAATTCTTTGGTCTAATAAGGATATTGCAATAAATTTCATTAAAAAGAGAGTATTAACAATAATATTATGCATTTTAAAGAGGATATTGATAAAAAAAACCATGAGTGCATGATTCGAAATAAAAATTGCGTCATTATCTTCTCCCATGACAGCGTGTACGCTATCTACCACAACGTTATCTGCCGCGCAATTAGAACTTTCACATTCATGCACATGCATGATAACATCAGCAAGCAGCACCTGTTTTCCTCTTTGATGGTTTATTCCCTTCAATTACAACTTGTAAGACATCGGATATATGTAGGCCTGAATCTGGCTCTTGTAATGGCTAGGGTGTTAGGGTGCTTGGAACAATGCTCAGAGGCCTATTTAGGTGGACGTTGATTGACAAGCATAAGAATTTTAGAATTTAAAAAAAAAAAAAAAACCTTCATGTCATGGGATAAGTTCATCACTCAGTTGACACGGACATGGAGATTCTCCAAAGAATGACGAAAAAAAGGGTATCAAAAAGAGACATGGGCAGTAGCTGCTCTATCTGACTCTTCATGCTCTGCTAGAGGATGGAACAGGGAATGTGGGATAATGATAGGAGAAGATGCTTTTCCTTATCAAAAATTCAACACGGGCCAACTCCTGCCTATCGACCAAGGGCTGACTGCGTATGTGCTGACGATGGATGACACATACGCGATCGGTCCCTTGGTCGCTGGGTAGAGGTCGGTATGTATTGAATTTTTGTTATTAGTACAAGATGCCTCAACTATCCCCAGCTCACTTACTTTAACTTGCCGAATTATTGGCAGCTCAGATCTCATTCAACACCCACACATTAAATGGATGAGTAGTGCATAATCAGGCTTGTATAAAAATTAACAGTTATAGCTATTCACATCACTTTGATTTTTTGTTCTAATTTACTTCATAAGAATTAATGTAAGAGGTACCATCAGGTATGTTTTCTGTGTAAATTACATTACGCCAAAAGGTTCCTGCAGGTGTCTACAATGACTTCTTTCCAATCGGCATATTTTTTTTGATTTTTAAAAATAAAATTTAATTATAAAATTAGTTAATTTATAAAATAATCTACTGTGTTAAAGTTTCATCTTAATCTAAGTTATATTTATTGTTAATTTTTAATCTAAAATTTAATAGTTAAAATTTAACAAAATGTGTTGAATTTTAAAACATCAAAGATTAATAGTTATTTGATTTCAATGGAAATTTTATCATGTATTTATAAATATCTAATCAATGTATCTATATAATTATTTTAATAACCAACAGGAACTTCACACCATTACATTACTAGGGTTCTAAGCTTATTGACCCTGTATTCTTTCAGGGAAGCTTAGACCCGGTAGGTATTATGCCCTTCAGCATTTATAGTACAATGGAAGTCCCATCAGATATTTGTGGGCATACTAATGCAGATTAGTATATATGAAAAGGTAACATGGTGCGCATCAGTCTACATGATTATTTGGAAAACTTAGCCCGTGGCTTATGGCAATCATTGTGTTGTCGATGTCCTTATCGTTGATGATAATGATGACCGTAACAGTAACAGTGGTGATTCATTTTCTTTATGGTTTCATTAATATATAGTCATGTTGTTCAAACTTAACACTGTTCATATTGTTGCTGCATTTTTTTTTTTTGTTGTTGATAATGATTTATTTCACAAGGACAGCTTGCGTGGGATTTCTCTTCATGCAAACCAGTGACTAGTCAATGCAGCCACTCTCATACTTTTCAGAAAGAAAAAAAATCCAACCATTCTCATGAATTAGACAAGTTGATTAGTTACAGCCGGTCATCAACTGGTATTTGGATTCAGTAGCCGGCCGCTACAGCCTCCCTGCTACTTTTCCTCTCAGGCTGCTAATGGCCTCGAATCTGAATGCTACAGTGATGGGGTGTAATAGATAAGCCCCAACTCTTTTGCCACATCAGATGATGCCTCCTTGACATTGACATTTCCAATCTGAAGATATCTTTCACAAATTACTAGGCGGCCTTCTCTGAAAAATTGCCAAAGCATTAGCTGGCAGCTATTCCTTGTTCCCTTGATCACTTCGATTTGAATCCAATCTGAGGTAAAAACCGTGGGTCTCTCTCGAAGCAATGATAAAATGGACTGTTGAAAGTGGAAATGACAGAATAATTATTTCTTTATTAATCTGTCAATCTCAATCTTACGAAATCTTGAGATTCCAATAGTATATATGTATATAGACACATACTGCAGAGCTCAATCCTCATAACCTACCCAACTCCTCTTCACAATCCACTAGCATAACTTTTCTTATCTTCTGAGCTTCTCCGTCCAAATTAAGTTTCTTGCAAGCTTGTTTCTTAAATATTACTCATATTCCTGATTAGTTTCTTCTTCTCACTCTCACATTGTTCTTCCCCTCCAAGTATCTGCATTGGTGCATTACTGGTTTCATCAGCGACTCTGTAACTACTGTTCATCATGGACGGTGTGAGTAGATTGGCCTCACAGAAGGCGGTGGTGATCTTCAGCGTGAGCTCATGCTGCATGTGCCACACGGTGAAGAGGCTCCTCTGTGACCTTGGTGTCAACCCATCGATCCACGAGCTGGATGAGCTTCCGAATGGCCGAGAAATGGAGAAGGCGCTAGCGAAGCTGCTTGGCCGCACCCCACCGGTACCCACGGTGTTCATCGGGGGGAAGCTGGTGGGCGCAACCGACAAGATCATGACACTCCATCTCGCCGGCAGCCTTGTTCCACTGCTCCGGGACGCCGGGGCTCTCTGGCTTTAAAGAAAGGACAAAAGACTTGAAAGCCCTAATTGCATATGCATAATCCCATACCATGCAGTGGAACTTTTTTCCCCTCCAAAAGAGGAGGCGAATAAGCCAATATAGAATCGAGGAGAGCATGTCGATTATTAATGTATCGATTATTAATGTATCTCCATGTCTGTAGTTTGCTGTTAACCATTAATAATCATAAAATGTTGGATTTCCTCGTCAAAAGTGTTCGGTAATGTTTATAGAAAAACCGATTATTTTTATAAATAATGTTTTAAAAAACATTTTTTTTCTTAAGTTGATTTTAATAATTATTACTTAACAGACTTTTAATTGTCACGTACCATTTATTTCTACAACTTGACTCGCCCTTGATTAATCAGAGGTGTTCGGTCATCTCCGTGTGTATCGGGGTGTTGTTCTCCATTACATTTCTAACGTATTTCATTACAAGTGATGTATACAACATTTGTCCTACAAAATCAACTGTGCTTGAGCTTAACATCACTGCAAGTTAATATGCATCTTCTCTTCCGACGAGTTAAAAACAGGGAATATCGCATACCACTATCAAAATAAGAAAGGAGAGGGAGGGAAATGCGGAATTAATGCTCCCTTTCTCAAATGCTTTATGGCTAATTATCTAGTCTCGCATCTCAGAAAGTTAGAATTTAAGTAATATACATTGTGCGTCACCCATTAATTAAGAGAAAGATGCTAACCCTTGTAAATCTGCAGCCACACGGTTTAGATTTTTTATTATAAAAAGCATTTGACTATCGTACGTTTGTTCTTCTGCTTGTCACCTGCTCTCCTGCTCTCTGGTTCATAATCCACGAGAACGAAACACCGATATGTGACTGGTTGTAGACTGATAAATCAGGCTAGGTCGGGCCAACTTGACCCATAAAAGAGGTGGCAATGGGACTTGGATCGGATTTGATCGAGTCAGGTCAAAATTAATAAAACCACGACTCAACACGGTTTGTGGCCTGGCAAGTGGGGCTGGGTAGGGTAGGTCTATTGGGTCGATTTATTATGAAATATTGAAATATTCGATATATACATAAAAAAATTAAAAAATATATAAGATATTTAACATTTTTATATTTTTTGTGTTTTACATTAATATAAATTAATCACAAGCAGAGTCCGTTACAGAAGAAGTTGAGGTTGTATCTTTGTCATCTGATTCGTCGTTTAAGCTCAGCTTCTTGAAAACGATTAACCACATCGTACAAGTTCTTCAAGTACATAAAGGCTTCTACAGATTTTTTTAGTAATTTACATCTTTTATCACTTAAAACTCTTTTACCTACAGAAAATACAGACTTTGATGCCATAGTAGATGCTAGAATTGTTAGAAATCTTTAACCATTTTAAAATCAATAGGAAATATAATTGTGATATTAGACCACCACTTTAATATATCTAAGTTATCCATTTCTTGTTCATAAAAACAAACTCACATTTTAAATAATTTTCTAATTCATTATTTGTAGTTGATTTTACGTATTTTTCCTTTTTCTTATTTAATATATTCCAAAATGAACTACTAATAGTATGTATTCCTACAAAACTAAATGTATGAGTACTAGAACTACCTTCACTATAATTGTTAACATATTCTTCAAATAATGTATATAAAGTTGCCTTAATTATTTTATTATTAAATGTATCTATTCTTTCACTTTTATTCATTTTACTAAAAATATCATTCATAAATATCATATAATTAACTAATATATACCTAAGGTCTATGATTAATACTAAACATGCCCACATTCGAAGATCATTCCTATAACTATTAAATTTATCTTCTATTAATTTACTAATATTTACAAAACTTGGGATTTTTCTATATTGTTGAAAAATATTTGTAATATTAAATAAATTTAATGAACTAGTAAGATAATATTGATCTGAAATTTTTTAGTTGCATTATAAAATGGTTTTAAAAAATTATAAATTATGTTAGACTTTTGCTAATCATCATCATTTAACAAATAATTAGATTTTTAAGTATAATATAATTTTATTATGTTACTATAAGTAAACTTGAACTTAACATATTATATGTCGAGTTCCATCTATGTCGAACATCTAATTTAAATTTTTTAGGTTTTAAAATATTTTCCACACATAGATGTCTAAATTCTTGATATCTTTTAGTTGATGTTTGAATAAATAAAATAGCTAATCTTATATTTTTTATACAAGGCCTAATGCAATCTATGTATACCATCTTGTACAATTTAATTTAAAATGTAACAACACCATCTACAATGAAATAATTCACCATTTAAAATTAGTCTTATATTTCTTTTTAATATTTTTATTACAACATTATTATTAGAAGCATTATCAAAAGATATTATATTAATTTTATAATATATGTTATATTCTTTAGCAATATCTTCTATCATATTTGCTATAGCTTTATCAGTATGTGGATGATTAAATATTTTAAAAGTAATTAATCTTTTTTATAAATTCCATGCTATATCTATCGAATGTGTAATTAAATATAAGTATAGAAAATTATTAAGGTCAGTCCAAACATCATAATTTAATGATATTTTATATAATAAATTAAAAAGTATTTGCATTAAATTTAGTATTTATTAAAATATTTTATAAATTATATTTTTAGTAGTGTTCCTAGGATGACCTTTAAATTGTGATTTTAAATAATTTTATACACAAGATTTGATTTTTTATTTTCAAAAAAAAGAAAATGATTGTTTATTTTGTATTATAAATTTTGTTATTCCTTTTTTTTTGACAAAAGGACGTAACCTGTATTAAATTATAAGAAGGTTACACCCACAAAGGCTATAATTATTACTATAAATAGTCATTGAGTACTTAAGAGCAATCACTTGCTCCAATATTTTAGAAGAATATAACCCTAGAAGGCGAAACAACATAATCGAAACTAGGGTGGCAATATGCAATGAACATAAAGCCTAAACAACTTCCATCTCAAGATCCAAAAACCTGACCCTTACAAGAAAAAGAAGAGAAAAGAGTAGAAAGCTATTCGAGGACTAAGCTAACAAACAATCACCAGCTCTCAAGCAAAGCATATCAACCCTTTCCTTTAAACCTAATGGAAGGAACTCCTCAAGTAACAAGATTACAAATACTACACAATTCTCTAGGTAAATCTTTGAAATCATTGTAAATAACATCCATCTGCGTACTTCCTCCCTACTTAGCTAAGAAATCAGCAGCAAAGTTACTTTCTCGATAGCAATGAGAGAACTTTAAAGCACCAAAGGATGGATGACCCTGAATAAGCTTGCACCAATATATGCACTTCCAATGAACAACCAACTTGCCATTAATCATATTGATAACATTATCAGAGTCTGAGTACTCCACACAGGACAAGATTATACCAGCATCTGCACAAAGACGTAACAGGTTGCAAATAGCTCTCATCTCCACTTCATTATTGGATATTTTTTCATAATAATTAGAGCATGCCAACATCACCTGACCAATTCCTGAGTGTACTATCCCACCACCTCCAAAATACAAAGGAGAACTCGAGCCATCTACATTACCCTTCAAACTTGTTGAAGGCGGAAGCCACCTAATAATCATAAACCACGTATCCACCTCCGTTGGAACATGAAAACCACAAGAAGCAAGAGGGGACGTGTCCCAGCCGAAGGAAAGAAATCTCTTACCCTGAAGCATGCAGTTACAGTTAGAAATAATCATCGACATCACCTGGTAGGAAGAACGTTTTTTAGAGGAAAATCTACGAGAATACCTTTCCTTCCATACGTGCCAAGAGATGAAACTTGGGAGCAAGCACGTCAACATTTTCCTGTAAGATGAACTCCCCACGCTAACTGTCCATGAAGTCATCTGTAACCATACCGTCGAGGGTGGCCACAAATATGTATGTGTGCCAAAAGTCGGTAAAGCCACGACAAAAATACAAATAATGCAAAATGCAGGAGTCGCCACCTAGTCTATTAGAATGGAAGACGAGGAAAACCATGTAACATGAAAATCATGCAAAACAATAAAAGAAAAAGTCTTCATAAACCAGAAATGCGGGTAAGGATCCCCATTACGTACGAGGAAGGTGTTAGACATCCTCGTACGCCCGATAAATCGGTCTTCTATTGGTTTCTCTTTTGCTTATGGAATATCGGCTTTGCAGCCTTTTGCTGTACGCCCGATGGCGATATGCCATGGCATGCTGATGCGTGGTGTCTAAGTACAGGTGCATGATGTGTAGGGGTGTGTCCTAATGCTCAGAAATATCGCTCGTGTGCCGGGTAAAGAGCTGATGCAACAATGTTGCATAATAAGATCAAAGATCTAATATCTTGAGCAAGTTTTAATCTTTACTTACTACATGCCTAAACGCAATCTAAAATGCATGGAAAATAGTTGAAAACATATTTGTGCCTTCCTAATGCATCAAGTAAGAAAACCAAAGGAAAACCTAGAAGCAGATCGGGTCAAGAAAGCAAGCAAAAACATATGAAAACCTGCTGTGTGCTACTGAAAACAGGCCACTGCGCCTGTTTGGTTGCGCCAGACTGGTGCGTCAGTCTGGTGCGTCTAGGTGGGCCAGTAAAACATGCTGAGGGAAAAACAGAAAGCCAGGCAAAGCCAAAACATCAGAGGATGCACTCTGGAAAAGTATGCAGTAGAAATCATTCTGTAAAACTTGGAAAAACATGCATTACAAGTGCTAGAAATGCAAATGCAATGACTATGGACTTGTGCTCAAGGACCAGTAGCCTCACACAAGATCCAACCTATTTAAGCTAGACGAAGGATGCAGGATCCAGTCAGGCCACTGGATCATGGGCTGATGCACAAGGTTCTCCACGTAGGAGTAGGGTGTAATCGGCCTACCAGATTCAGCCTAGAACCAAATATCAAAATAGAGAAAACAGTTGGAAAACAATCTGATCAAGACTGAAAAGCATGCAGGTGTCATCATGACATATCAGAGAAATAATCATAAAGAATCAAACTCAAAACCTCAGGTAAAGCCATGCAAACGAAGATGCTAATGCAAGTGATCTGATCTCTGGCCAGTCTAGCGCGCCTGCTTGGTGCGCCAGATAGATGCGCTAGTTGGGTGCGCCTGAGTGATGCGCCCCAGGGAGTCTGGATCAGACTGCAATCTGATCCAGAGCCCATCCCAGCAGAGATATAGGGCTATTCATGCTAATGTAAAATGGGTTCATGCCTTTATTAAGAACTGGAAATATGATGGGGATGCACACGAACGAGAATCATCGTGTAAATCATGCATTTAGAATTAAAACAAGTTGATGGGTTCATGTATGAAAACGTGCAAAATGCCAAAGCATAGATATGTTTTGGATAAATGCAATCAGAACGCATGTAAATGATGATCATAAGCATATTACTATGTACAAGAACATAAAGGTGCGTGGCAAAATGCTATGTGGAAAGAAATGATAAAAGAAGACAACTCATGCAAATTTTACACTAAAAACAAATGTAAAGACTAGCATGGAGATTATTTTGCATAGAGAACAAGCATGTTTATCATAAAACTTCATAAAACATGGAATAAATTAGTTTATACGTAAGATTTCAAGCATGCTTCATCATATTTCTGAAAATATAACTAAAAAGAAAGAAGAGGAAGAAGGCCTACCTCTCAAGATGTTCCTTCTCGAAATATCAGAGATAAAGTGATCCTTGTTGCTTTGGAAGGACCAAGGATGTTTTGGGATGCAAGGGAATGCTCCAGAAAACTAATATGTGTTGCTGGAAAGAGGGTATAACTCGTGCAAGAAGCTAGCTCAGAGCAGAATTGCAGAATTCTGGGTTTCTAACTTTAGCTCAGGATTTCTAACCTCTTCTAATGGCTGCCTATGGGAGTCATTATATAGGATTTTCTCATGGGTAACTCATGGGAAGGCAGGGAGCCTCGTAGACGAAAAGCCTAGAAGATTCCATGGCATATTCGTTGCTAGAGGTAACATTCAAGGGAGGTGGAAAGCCAGCAACCGCAGCCTGCAAAGTGGCTGTGCGCTAGGTTGGTGCGCCAGCTTGGTGCTCCAGCTATGTGCGCCACCTATGTGTGCCAGGTAGGTGTGCCAGGTAGGTGTGCTAGCTAAGTGTGCCAGGTAAGTGTGCTAGCTAAGTGCTCTCCCCTACTTGTCTAGATTTCTAATTGGGCTGCAGGCTTGCTATGAGTTTAGGATTGGTTCAAGGGTCAGCCACATCTAAAGCAACATCTGGAAAATTATCAATGAATCACCTCAAAATCGGGGTGTCTACAGATGCCTCTCCCTGAGCGAGGTCGAGAGACGAAAGGAACCAAGACCGATGCTCAGGGTTGACAAGATACCCCCATTTTGAGGTTACAGAAGGATGGTATTTGGTATAGGCAGGAAGCCACTTATCCAGCGGATGCACAGAAAATCATGACTTATTGCCAAATGCAAATGCAAATGCAAAATGTGTGCACCTATTGGTCTAAATGCTAGGGATGTGATGCTAATGCGAGACGCCAATGCAAGAGCCGATGTTGAAGGCCGATGCAAAACTAATGCTAATGCTGAAAACACAAGGCAGAGAGAACTCTACCAGCAGAAGAAAACACTGGCAAGAAAAAGATAAGTTGTCAGACCCATCAGCCGGATTATGTGGTTATCAACCCGAGAGACGGGATATGACAAGCTAATCAAGCCTTGCCAACCCGAACGCTTGACAGCATGACGGTTGTCAACCGAGTAGTTGGGGGTACCAGCCCAAGAAAAGGGGGGGCATGACAAATAAATTATTTGTCAAGCAAAGCAGGGCCCTGTCCGCACAAACCAAAGGTGAACAAAGAGATTTCGCGCCTGCAAAAACTCAAAAGGGAAAAACAAAAGGACCTTGACCGCCCAGTCAGAGGGTCCAAACAACTAGATTCCGCACCTGCGAAAATCCAGAAGAGAAAAAAAAAGGACCTTGACCGCCTGGTCAGAAGGTCAAACAACTGGATTTCCTGCCCTAGGAAATCCGAGAAAAGGGCTAGGACCTTGACCATCCGGTCGAAAGGTCGAGCCACGGGATTTCCTGCCCCAGGAAATCCGAGAAAGGGGCTGGGACCTTGACCATCCAGTCAAAAGGTCGAGCCACGGGATTTCCTGCCCAAGGAAATCCGAGAAACCAAGGACTTTAACCGCCCGATTAAAGCCAAGGAGCTGGATTTCGCGCCTGCGAAAATCCAAAGGAGCAAAGGACCTTGACCGCCCGGTCAAGATCAGCAAGCGGGATTCCGCGCCTGCGGAAATCCAAAGGGGCAAAGGACCTTGACCGCCCGGTCAATGTCAAGCAAGCTGGATTCCGCGCCCGCGGAAATCCAAAGGGGCAAAGGACCTTGACCGCCTGGTCAAAGTCAAGCAAGCTGGATTCCGTGCCCGCGAGAATCCAAAACAAGAGAGGAAATGACCTCGACTGCTCGATCAAAGGTCGACTCTGACCGCCCAGTCAGAAGCCAAAGAAAAGGAAAAGGAAAAGACCTTGACTGCCCGGTCGAAGGTCGACTCTGATCGCCTGGTCAGAAGCCAAGGAAAGGACAAGGGAAAGACCTCGACCGCCCGGTCGAAGGTCGACTCTGACTGCCCGGTTAGAAGCCAAGGAAAAGAAAAGAAAATGACCTCGACCGTCCGGTCGAAGGTCGACTCTGACCGCCCGGTTAGAAGCCGAAAGAAAAGGATCTCACGCCCGCGAGAAGAAGGAAAAGAAGGAAATGACCCCGACCGCCTGGTCGAAGGTCGACTCTAACCACTCGGTCAGAAGCCACGGAAAGGATCTCGCACTCGCGAGAATCCAAGCAAAGCAAAGGAAAGGACCTTGACCGCCCGGTCAAAGGTCAAACAAGAGGGTCTCGCTCCTGCGAGGAAAAAGGGAAAGAAAGGAAAATGACCTTGACCACCTGGTCAAAGGTCAAACAAGAGGATTTCGCGCTCGCGAAAATCCAAGGAAAGCGAAGGAAAAAGACCTTGACCGCCCAGTCAAAGGTCAAACAAGAGGATTTTGCACTCGCGAAAATCCAAGGAAAGCAAGGGAAAGGACCTTGACCGCCCGGTCAAAGGTAAAACAAGAGGATTTCGCACTCATAAAAATCCAAGGAAAGCAAGGGAAAAAGACCTTGACCTCCCAATCAACGGTCAAACAAGAGGATTTCGCACTCGCGAAAATCCAAGGAAAGCAAGGGCAAGGACCTTGACCGCCTGGTCAAAGGTCAAATAAGAGGATTTTGCACTTGCGAAAACCCAAGGAAGGAAAGGGATAGAAGGATCTCGTCCGTGAGGAGCGAGAACCTGGAAAAACAAAAGCGATAATCAATGGATTGTCCCCCAGGAAGGAAATTGGTTCAGACGCAATCTGTAGGGTAGGACTACTTGCTGCTAGCTCTGTGGAACGGAAGCTGGTGTTCTCGCTGAGAAGCATGTGCAATATCCTCTGAAGGAGCCTTGCTGGGGTGCTGCAAAAGTTGGGGCATATTTGCAACTAGGCATATCTGATTGCTGTATAGCTGCTGTGA
>JAMKQA010002540.1:0-36761 GCA_024699735.1 Posidonia australis
CATAAGTTGAATTCCATCTATGTTGAACATCTAACTTAAATTTTCTAGGTTTTAAACCATTTTGTGCACATACATGTCTAAATTCTTGATATCTTTTAGCTGATGTTTGAATAAATAAAATAGCTTTTCTAATATTTTCTATATAAGGTCTAATACATTCTATACCATCTTATACAATTAAATTTAAGATGTGACAACAACACCTACAATGAAATAATTCACCATTTAATGTTGGTTTTATATTTCTTCTTAATAATTCTATTGCAACATTATTATTAGATGCATTATCAAATTATATTGTATTTATTTTATAAAATATATTATATTCTTTAGTAATATCTTCTATCATATTTGATATAACTTTACCAGTATGTGGATGATCAAAAACTTTAAAAGCAGTTAATCTTTTTTAAAAATTTCCTTCTATGTCTATCTAATGTACAGTTAAACATAAATATGGAAAATTATTTCGACCAGTCCAAACATCACATATTAATGATATTTTATATAACAAAATAAAAAATATTCCAATTAAATCTTTTTTATCTTTTTTAAATGTCTTATAAATTATATTTCTTGTTGTATTTTTAGAAAAACTTTTAAATTGTAGATTTAAATAATTTTGCATACCTGGTTCAAAATATTTATTTTCAGAAAAAGAAAATGTTAGTTCGTTTTGTACTATAAATTTACTTATTCCTTCCTTACTTTCTTCTGTATTATATTTCCAATTAATTATACCACTAGATCCTACTTGTAATTTCGATTGTTTTAAATTTGTGTTGTCATCTTTATTATGTTTGGATATACATTTTTGTAAATGTCTAGATATATGACCTAGTTTAGATACACCCCCTCCTCTAAGACATGTGTATGTAGTATTACAATAATTACAATAATACCTAGTTTGATTTACAGGGTCTAATGTAACATGCTCCCAAACCCAAGAACTTTGTTTCCTAAGTTTTTTAGTAATTGTGGACTGTGAAGTATGTGTTGCGGTACACTGAGGCTGATCTGACTCCATATTAGGGATATAGTCATGGCTACCAACATTACCAATATTTTCCATTTTAATATAAAAAAACAAATATAAAATAATAAAACCTTTAACCCACAAAAAACAAAATCCAAAAAAGGAGAGATTAGAAGTAAAGAATTTGGAGGGATTAAAAGTAAAGAAATTTTGATGTCGCTGGCTCAGCTAGTGTCGCGTGGAGACTGGAGTCTGGAGAGCAGAAGACCGGGCAGAATCAAAGCTAAACAGCGAAATCTTCACTTGACAATCCACCTTTGAAAATTGGGAGAAATTTGTAGTTGAGAAAGTTTTAGAAGAGAAGATTGAGTTGTGAAGAAAAATGAATGAGTTGAGGGAATATTTATAAGATAAAAGTATTGAATTTAAAAAAAAAAACAAAAAATGGCCGTTGCAATCCAGCAGTTTGCAACGGCTGGATTTTGCAAAGGTCCTTTGGACCGTTGCAATATTTTATTTCATTTTAACGGGCCGGGCTGAGCAGCCCAGTCCTGTTTTTTTTATTTTTTTAAAATTTTAAAACAAGCCGGGTTGAGCAGCCTTGTCCTGTTTTTTTTTTTTTTTTTTAATTTAAAACGGGCCGGGTTGTTGGGCCCGGCCTTGTTTTAATTTTTTTTTAAAACGGGCCGAGCTGCTGGGCCTGGCCCTGTTTGTTTTTTTTTTTAAATTTTTTATAAAGGATCTGGTTTTTTTTTAAATTAATTTTAAAAATAATTTCTTTACTGTGCATGGACCGGCCCGGCCTGGCCTATGGAGTATTCGTGGACCAAAATTGGCCTACTCTGTGGACCTTGGCGGGCCTACCCTTTAGGCTCAGCACGGCCCACGGCCCACGACGGGCCCGGCTCGGCCCGACCCACGTGATTTTTTCCAGGGCCCGGACTGGACCGGGCCCAGACTAGGCCGAGAGGCGTAGGACCGGCCTGACTCGATTTCCATGTCTACTTACAAACCGAATGGGGTCCACCTGCATTTGATAAATTTCCAGTATTTTATATCTAAGGTCGGCCAAATACTTAGATTATTAATACGGATCCCGTACATATTGTCCTACTTCCCTCAATCAATCCAGTACTTCATCGATGCCGACGAGCACATGCGATCCATTTACTCTCTTTACTTGAATATATGCACAGTTTATTTACTATCGTTTGCATAATTGCATGTTGGATATTTGGGACCTTAAATTACATAACCAAAACAAGATGGGTAACAAGCTCCTTTTGTATGACTTTGAATCTTTAAGATGAGTAAGGTTCGATTTGATTGGATTTAAGACAAAATTACAAATTCAATCATATGATTTGATTTCAAAATTTTTAAAATTGAATCAAATTATTTTATTTATTAAAATTGAATTGAACTGAATCATTCAAAATCGATTTTGTTTTGTTTGATTTGTGGTTTAATTATTTAGTAAAATATATTAAAAAAAGTAAAATATTGATAATGAAAAATGATTGAATATAATTAGATATAAGATACAAAAAAAAAAAATTAAACAGTATATTAAGTTATTAACCACAACAAGTCAATCACAATCTAACATGATTTAGTTAAAGAATAAAATTATCGATTCGCACTTGTTACAAGGTCATTGAAGAAGAAATAACAACCATAGTCAAACAGTTGAATCAATATATGCTTATAACAGTTATCTTATCTATTGGTTTTTATTACAAGGCCATTGAAAAAAAATAACAAGTTAAGCCACACAACCACAACCACAACCAAGGAGATCGACATGGAGGAAAAGGGAGTACTCTGGTGGGCGAAATTCGTGTAGATGAGTTAGGAGAGGAGTGGAGGAAAAGAGAAGAAGAATAAGGCAAGACTGACATGGAGGAGTTAGGAGTAGAGGAAGAGGAATAGGACAAGAGAGGCGTATGTGAGATCGGTATCTTGCCTCTTGATCTAGTGATATCCGATCGTCCAGTGTGGAGTGGTGGATTGGTGGTTGATTTCTAGCGTGGAGTGGTGGCTGATGACTAGTTCTCATGGAGAGATCTAAGATCTCATCATCTCCGTTCTTACGAAAAAGAAGAGTGAAGGTAAGAAGGGGAGGCGATGTGATGACTGATGACTGATGAGAAATAGGATTATCACTCTTCCCTCATTAGATAATAGATAATTTATAGTTATGTAGTTATGTAACCTAACTTAGGTTTATATTCTTTTAAATATTTAATATACATATTAACATATATAGTCTATATTGGGTTAAGATCGATTTGGTTCAGTTAAACCGTCCTTGAAACCACAAACCGAACCATAGAGATATTTTAAATCAAATTGAACCATTGAATTTGAAAAATCGAACTGAACCACTAAAAATGGTTCGATTCGGTTAACCGGTTTAGACGATTTGGATGTCCACCCCTAGGATTCAATACATGTATCTTTAAATATAACACAAAATATTGTTAGCATACTCTGACTAGGGCTGTCAATAGGTACTAGGTAATAGCTAAGATAAGAGAAGATAAAACTTTATTCTTATCATTATTCAGGAATCAGCAATTTTATCTATATTTATTTATTATCTATTAAAAATAACCTTACTTATATCCAATTTTTGCTAACAAAAATAAGTAGATGATAACAAATAATGGATAATAAAAAATAAAAAAAATCTCAAAATACATGCAACAAATAATTTACTTTTTAAATGTAACTTCAATTAATAGATATTACTTGTAAAGACCATATAAATAGTAATTAAATAAATTTTATAGACTAATATAATAATAACAAGTTTAAATAAAGTAAACACAATTCCATGAAGTTTATATATCTAATAAGAAACATTTACGGCCTAATACAAATTTAATTCTTAAATATAAACTTAGTAAGAAATTGGAAGCTTTAACTATTGAAAAGTGGAATAAAGCTTGAACTTGGACTTTAATGTCTGTGTCTTAGGTTTCTTTTCCAAGTTTCTTTTTAACAAATCATAATCACCATACGTATATAATACAGATTTCTTATGTAGGTGTATCAACAGATCAGATTGGACTAGGTTAGGGATCAATCTGTAATCTAACATGTTTTATTCTAACAAGTTACAATGACCCTCTTTTTTCCCTTTAACTCATAATTCGACCCAATTTATTTTATCCTAACAGGTTGGTTCAGATTAACTGGTCAAATAGATTATTATACAATGGATCAACTTATATATACTTATAATGAATCAAATTGTATGTAAACATGTATTATAAATTATAAAATAAGTAAAGTAAATATAATCATCAATCCACACAAATAAAATCAAATAAATATAGTCTATAAAACTAATTGTTTAACAATTTCAACATGAATAATCCATACTAACAACACCAAACAAATGTCCTACAAGTTATTTTATTTTTTTTTGATAACGGTAGTGATATTATTTATTTTCTTGGCTATGTGTCCACCACCAAGAATTCAAAAAATAAAGTTCCAGATATTACAATAGTTTAAGGTTTCAAAAGACCCTAACCGAACAAAAACATGACCACTTTCAAAGAGTAGGCCACAAATAACAAGAATCAAAAAATATTACATCACTAGATCGAACAGACCATAGGATATGATTAAGAAAATATTAATCAAGCTTAGTGGTCTACATTTGAGTAGTGGGCCGAGGAGAAAGATCAAGTGGTCCATGCTTCGAGAGTTTTGCATGTCCTTCACAGAATAATGTAATGCCTCTTCTTCGATGGACTGACGAACCCCGAGATGGAGTCGTCGAAACAGAAATAGCATTCGCCAGAGACAAACCACAATCCAAAGACTCACAAGCATAATCAGGAACTAAAGAAAATTTTCCAGTAGAAAAGAAACTATAATATCATCCTCCATATCACAATCAGAGTATTCGGATTCAGGCAAACAATTACCCTAACCCTAGAACAACTGATCAGAGTAAAGTTTCACCGTAAAGCTCAACATATTCCAACAAATGCCATAAAATGCCAACAAATTCCAAATAAATATGCAAAGGAAGGGGTAAGAAAGTATTTTAGCTGAAGTCTATACCTTCTAGTCGTTTACCTCGACGAGAGAAGACCAACGTCGACAAGAGGTCGATCCTGATAGTGAGAGGCCGATCTTGTCTACAAGTAGGCAAGGGGCCGAACCCGTCGGCGAGACTATGCTCTAACCATGGGCCAGTCTGAGTGGCCAAACCCGTCAGCGAGAGGCCGACAAAATAAAAAACGTACCTGACGGAGATGAGGAGGGTAAGGACCAGTAGGAGGCGGAGGAGAGGAGAGTCCTAGCGAGTAGGCGCAGAGCTGCTAGCGGGGGAGGCCACCGGCGACGGCCAGCTGCAAGGAGCCTTGGGAGGAGACCGCAGGCGACGGCCAGCCGCAAGAAGCAGCCGGCGATTGAAGAGATCGACGGGAGAGAAGAGTGGGGGAGATGCCCTCGGTTGAATCCCACGACGAGAGCGACGATGGGGAACAGGAGAAGGGCACGGGAGATGCCCACGGTTGGATGCCCTAAAAAGAGCCATCTTTCTTTCTTACCATAATGGCATAATTCTTAGAGTCTTGACTGAATGAATTTTGCAGACAGGAATCGGTAGGTAGAGAGATTCTGTCCTATAAGTTATTATCATACACAAACAACATGGTTAATTAATTTTCCAAATCTGTAATATTTTCCATGATGCAAAAGCCTTCTATCCTACAAAGTAAATAATACATATTATTAAATTAATATTAACACTATAAAGACAAGAAATATAGAAACACATATTTAAAATAATGAATAAAATCTAACGAATTAACGGATTAGGTGATATGTTCGACTCATGACCCAAACTCAACTCGTTAGTAGTCTGGGTTAACGAGTTATGTGTCAACAGGTCGATTTGGGTTTAAAACTTCAATTCATATCCTAAAATAATGGATTGAGTCAGATGGATTAATAGATTTGACTCGACCAATTAACAACCTTACTCATATGGTTAATATACTAAGTGACAAATATATGCAAATATAGGCATGTGATGTAACATATACATAAAAAATTGTATAATCTAAATAGGTAAAGCAAATAAAGAGAGTAGGATAACAGATTATCCATACCCTACCCACTAAAATACATAAATTTTTTTTTTTAACCCTTATCCTACCTATTAAATAATTGAATAACTTTTTTCCTACGCATGCCCACTTAAATAAGATGGATAATAGGTATAATAGTAGGTAAATGGTTATCCTTAACCGTCATATTCCTAACAAATTCAAGATAATTGGTATGTATCTGTAAACTTTCACAATAAGCAAACATGCCCTTGTTTATTACTCGAGGAGGGGATTCTATATTCTAAGCTATTAAACTTAAAAGACCATTATACCCTCAACCAATGAAGAACATAAAAAATTCACACATGACCTTTATAAATTACAATTTTTTAACCTTTTTAAATTTTGTATCTTAAATCCACTTCTTGATTATTGAATCTTATTGTAATGTAGAAAGTATTTGGTAACATCTTTGAACAACTAGACATATGGAATTCACCTCTCAGCTCAAACAAAGAATGTTCGCTTATAATTTTATAAGGGTATACTAGTTATTTCATATTTGCCGAGGATACACCAACTTTATACGTTTCTATAAGGTAACAAATATATTTGAGGTCATCTTTTGGTATTTTAATATCTAACTAATAAATTAAAAATCTAAGTCATTAGATGCTATCTACATTCTTTAGGATGCATATGAATAAAGTTTTAAATAATTTTAAAACTAGAAAATCATTAAATGTTCATATGAATAGAGTTGCAAAGTCTTTAAATGACCTAGATTTTTCTATGCACTTAATCTAAAATATGTAGATGAAGGTCTATATATTGCATTTAGGTTTTAAAATTTATATCTTAAAGATCTAGTAATTATTATTTTAAAATAGTTGAATTTAATTTTCATTTACATGACCTATGAACTAAAATTTTTGAAATGACTTAAATGGTTATTTATATCTAATCTAAATGATGTACATTTAAGTTCCATGAAGTAGATTTTGAATTTGAACTATTAACATGTGTTTTTAATATGATCCTTAGGATAGTCAAACGAGATCAAGTATGGATGTAATCCTTCAAAAGATTTCTAAAATGTATGATTTCCGTTGACATTAGAGAAAGCACAGTAAAACAATTATTAAACCCACTACTTGTTTAACCAATCATAGGCAAAGAATATGATGTGATTATTCTTAAAAAGAAAAAGAATGTGATGTGATGAGCAATCAGAGTGAAAAGAGTCGGTAATTACTTGGTTTACCGGTGAAATCTCTTTATCATTGTAATATATATTAAAAGCTTTTTTGATAAAAATAAGAGCGACAAGACTTAGTGCAGCAAGTGTCATATTTTTCTTCCGTATAATTTATTAAGATTTTTACTTAAATGTCCTTGAAAACATAACAAATAGTTACATATCCTCGTAAAATAGATAATTATTTATATTCTATTTTAAATAATTAATCATAGTTATAATACCTTTATGATTAACAAAGAAAAGAAGATTTTAGTTTCATTTTCTACCATTTAAATGATCATTTTGTCCTTATTACTTGTATATCCTTCGATGATCATGTCGGTGGCAAAGAACTGTTAGAATTACTGCCAAAGAGGAGGAATAAGGGAGAATCCAAGGAAAATGTACAATATAAGGATTAATTAAAAACTAAATAGGTAGATACTTTTTTATTTTTTCACGTGTTGAGTTAAAAGTTAACTCTAGATTGGTAAGTTAGTATTAACAAAAGGATGTGTCAGCATAACGTTGATTTTTATAAGATACATAAATAATTAACTATTTTAAAAAGAAATTCGAATTACTTATTATGTTTACGAAAATATTCACACAAAAATCCGTAATTTGTCTCATATGGAATTGTGAGTGAGCTGAATGAAACAAAAAGAGCATCTCCAGGAGAGTTGCTGTCAGGAGGCCTTGAATAGCTTCGATGACTGGCAGCATGTCACAACATTTTAGATCGGTGACAACTGTGGATGTCAATAAATATATGTGCCGCTTGGAACTAAAAAATAAAAGTGAACTATTTTGTTACTGTTTGGTTCATTGTTCGGCGAGTCACATTTACAAACGAAAGCAACAATATAATACAAGTAAACCGATGGCATCACGCACACAGATAATGCTTCGTTCATTTAGATCCTCAATCCAAGCATCTTTTAGTGTTCAGATGATGGAAGCATACATACATCTACCGCTAATTTTTTTTATCATATGTAATATTTTTTTTTTTTTGGTATTGATGAATTATATTAATATAAAATTTCAACGAAAAGTAATCAAGAAAATCAATCGTATGACACAGAACATTAAATAGAATCAAAAAGACATTATGACAATATTTTTATCTAATAAATACATACCAACTTAACTTTACTAGTATTTCAAGATTTAATAAGATATTTCCTGTCCCATGTCAATAGCAGAGACAGACAAAATCTTACATAGAAGATGAGAAACCTTCAAAGAACTCCTAGAAGTAGAAGAATTGGAAACTTTATTCGCAGACCATGCAACGATCACAGAAGAAGATAGTGAGTTCAACAAAACATCTTTTTTAAACCTGAAACAAAAATTTCTATCATAGATTCATTAATCCAATGACATCTAATATAATAAAAAAACAAGACTTAGAAGAAACTTAAAAAATTCTACAATTTCTTTCTTTCCAACTCAACCAAATAAGCACAAGAGCAAATAAGTAAAACACAGGTCGTCCCACCAGACATGGATTGCACCATTGACACAGGTTATGGGCTGCGTTTTGATCGGCCACTCCAACACAGAAACAGGTGCGCTCTTGTCAGGCAAGATTTATGAATCCCTACTCATTTCACTGTAGACAAGGAAGCTTCCGGAGAGTAGGATGGTGTATGTTCTTGTTAGGAGCAAGTACAGTGCATGATCATGTGAGCTCACTCAAATGAACTCTCCCTATGTTTCACAGGGGACTCAAAAGCCATCTTGAGTACTGTAGAAGAAGGAAGAGAGAGAGAGAGAAAGGGGGGAGACCAGTAGGCACTTTTCCTCTAGAAACCATTCATCTCTAGAAAGTAAGTCCGCCGCTTTACAAGCGCCTTCACCGCAGAATCGAGTGGCCCATCAAATGCCCCAGCAACAAAAGCCTCGGCTTCCTTCCGGCTGATACCACTGCCACCACCATTTACATCAGCAGAGGGCTTGATTGCCACCAACGTGGCTCCCTGCATACCAATTCCCTCTGGAAGGTCCAGATATGGTGCATAACTCAGCTTCAGGTTGGAAGCGGGCACCTGGGTCCTGCTTGATGACGCAGAAGCTGCCCCTGGTTTCTCCCTGAATTCCCTCAGCTGATCCAATCCCATGCTCAACGTACCCTGCCCATCTGCATCTGTCAAGACCAAGCTCCTCAGAGATGGATGGTCCTTGATTATAGGGCGCAGCAGGTAATGCCTTGTCGACGCAGCAATCAGCGAGCTGATCGTCCAAACCACCCGCAATTTGAGCCCACCATTTGTGTAGAACGATTCCGGTATGCTCCCACTATCATCCGATGATGAAGAAGAAGAAGAAGAAGATTGCAGCTCCTGATCAGAAGACGCCGACCCCAGCTTCCGGTCTGTCCGGGTGCCTCCTAGAATCACGCAATTCTGCAGGGTGCTTCCAAACTCCGCTCTCCATTTCAAAACAACCCCGTCGTCCGTCCCAACATCTCCGGATGGCAGCTCCATCCTTAGGTTCCGGATGTGCATGAAGTTCTTGAGGACTTGGGCAGGAGAGTGCTGGGACACCTGCGGGAGGAAGGGTTTGTTACCAGTGCTGGAATTGCACAGGTGATTGAACGGCCTGAGGATGTTGAAGAGCACGAGCTTGAAGAATTGGGAAAAGAAGTTTCTCGGTTTGGGGGACAGTGAGCTCAGAGCAGCCTCGTCAACGTCCCCATCCACCGTGACAACTCGATCGATCCTCACGTATACATCATGGACCAGAGGAGCAAGCACGTTGAAGCGCTTGGACACGGAAGCACAACGGCCAAGGGAACGGACATCGGCGAGCTTATTGAAGATTACAAGGACTAAGGCGTCGGGAATCCGGTCAAATTGGTCGGGAAAGAGAGACCGGTCGGCGGCATGGATACGAGCTTTCGACTGCATTTTGCTAAATTGGTTCCTAGTTTGGGCAATCGAATAGGAACGTTATATTCCTAGATAAGTTTAGAATAGAGGAAAAAGAAGCTAATTCAAGAAAAGGCCAGCTGACATCTATAGGCGGGTATTAAATAACAGAACCGCCAGAGACACTCTCTTTATCTACCTAAACCCCAGGTCCGGTATCTAAAAATTGAAGGCACAGTCGTTGGAAACAGCTGGTTTGCTTTGTTTGTTTTCAGGTCACAGGTTTTGAATCTGTAAACCAGGAATAGTGAACTAGAATGGTCTAACACAAGAAACTGAAACCTACAAAACTATCAGCGACAGCTTCAATGAGATGGTCGAGATATAGAAGGACCAACAAGCCTCTGACTTGCCTCCTCGACGCTTTTGATGATCTGTGGAACCAAAAATAAACAAATTACCAAGCAAGTGAAATGAGATTATTAATTCAATACTACTACAAATGGGCAAAGTATGCCCCTTTGGCCCATCATCAATCAACAAGCCAAAGTCAGAAAAATAAAATTTGTTGAAAGCAAAAAAGGAAAAGGCTGAAGCCGTAAAATGAGTTTCCTAGTGATGGATACAATTTCGACACAGTAATAAACCCAAGGAAACCGAAAAAGTACCCAAGTTCTAATCTTCCATTACCAAGAATGGATTAAGAGATTGATGGACAAACAAACTCCCTTAGTTCTTGACCGGTAAAGCACAAAAACTAGAAATTTACCCCCCTTCCTTTTTGTGAAAAGAGAAATTTACCTACTCAACACGAAATTTCAGCAAGCACTCCAGCAACCATTCAGATCCGAGGGCCAGAGGTACGCAGAGAGTAGTAGTGACGAACCAGGGGGAAAAGGAGGGATTTTTGAAGGCGAAATGGCCAGAAAGAGAAGACGGGGGTTGGGAGGAGGGAAACCACAAGAGCCACGCGAGAGGAGTTAATGCTGCTGCCCGCCCCGCTACTCGGCAGTCTTCTTTGCATTTACGAGGGAAAAAAGAGACGTGTATCTGACAGACAGAGACAGAGACAGAGACAGAGACAGAGAGAAAGGGGGAGGGATTGATTTACTGTGGAAGCTCAAAGATCAATCAAGGAAATGGAAATTCCAAGGGTTGATTGTTGATGTTTCAGGCCCGCGTTGTTGTTGGATAAGATGGGATTCTTGTAGACAACAACCCAAAAAAAAAAAAAAAAATCAATGGGTGACCATTTTTTTCGAGGTTTTTTCCTTTTTTAAGTTTAGTATGGAGTTTAATTAATATGTTTGGGATGGATACGAGGAAAAAGAAATGTCTTCTTCATGTAAGGTGGTTTATCGGACGTATTAAAAGCTATAGTAAATTATAGTTTATTTTCTTAATTATTTGAGTTTTTCTAACTTCTTCTCTTTTTTCCTTTTTTTTTTCATTATAATTAGTCTCTCTTTTTGTACAAATGACGTCAAATTTTTATTTTGTCTAGTCAATTTATCCTTAATTATAAATGACTCCCTTCTCAACCTTATCGAATCTAATTTGAAAGTTACGAAATCCTTCCTTCTTCGCATACACTCTATTTGACTACAAATCTCGATTATCAACGCCTTTTTGGAGCGGATTTCTGGCACCATCTCGTGTTCTTTCCAAAGCTTGAGAGTTTCGATCGAGAGGAAAAATCTCAAGATCTTTTTTGTAGAGTTGATGGAGCTCATAGTTGTTAGTTTATTTTTTAAAAAAAGAGGAAAAAAAAGGTTTGAGAAAGAAGGAATAAGGAGAAAATTTTGGCAATGAAGTTAGATTTAGGATTTATGACGTAAAATATGGAAAAGAAGAGGATGAAGAAGAAGGATAAATTTATCCTAAAGAATTATTGTAAAGGTCACGTGATTCTTCAAACCTGACGAAAAAAATCTTATTATTTAACAAAGGTAATTGAGGAAAATAAGTTATAACAAAAAAAATTTTAAGGCATATTCAAGTTGAAAAACTCAAGTAATTGAAAAAAGTAAACTATAATTTAACCCTAAAAACTATAAATCCTTATAATAGAGTTTGGATTTATATATAAATGATAGATAGATGAGACTGTCAATGGGTCAAGTGAAACTTAATTTAGAGTTAGGATTAAGAATTTAAATCCGTTAGGCGTTAACCCAAAATCTTAAAGGATTAGGTCATGATAAGTGAAACATGTCACTCTACCTGTTAACCCATTAATATTGAATAATGTTATATATTTCGTATTTTAATTGATTAGATGTTAATCTATTATTGTTTAAAAGCTTATAAATTCTTGAATTCGTTAGATGAGTAAGCTTATAAAGTATTTTGAAGTATTTTTAGGTGAGGATGATGGAATTCTAATTTTTCTATTGTATAAAATTACTGAATTTTTAAGTATAATTTTTTAAAATTTTAAATGAATATTTAACTCATTTTCTCCAAACGTGCTAGATCGAATCATGAGTCAAGAGTTAAAAAAATAGATCATCGTCAAACCCATAACCCACAAAGAAGAAATAGATTGGATGATAGATTGACTTACAATCTGACCTAATCCGACTCGTTGATAGTCCTACAAATAGATATGCTTGTCTCTACATCTTGATTAAAATGGTCACATTATCTAACTCTGTGGTGTCATGGTGCGGGGACTCTTGGTTTCAACTTTTTACCCCTCTAATTCATCATCGTATTAAATTTCCCCATGATGCCTCAAGTGTCCGTCATGGTCATGTGGAGCTTTACTAGCTCTAAGGCACTTTTTTATGATCCAAAAAGGGTATTTTAATTGAAGAATAATTGGTTATTTACAAAATAATAATAAAAAATATATATATATAATTTTAAGAAATATATAATATGAATTCACAAAAAGAAAAATGAATATTTTTTTTTTGAAAATCAATGATTTTCATCCATATTGGATTATCTAATACGACAAAATTTCATATTTTCTAATATTAAAATTTTAGATTATTAAGGATTTGACATTATAAAATAAAAGAACCATATTTCCTTGCTATGACCATCTAGTTCATCAGTACAATTAAAAAGTCTTATACTTACTTCCCTTTGATAATTAAAAGAACTTTTAAAAGAAATTGCCAACATCCTAATAATATAGCTATAAGTCCAATGTCCTGGTGCATTCGAAGTACAAAGTCCAGAAAGCAAGTATCCGACCTCCTTATAAAGAGGCCTAGTGATTGTTTTGAAACTCTAGTAGGCAACGACTCCCTTCCCAAGAAACTGTATGTGACACTTTTGTATCATACAGTTCCGTCATCGGTCCACCTTCTTCGTCTCATCTCAAGTACAATTGTTAATCTTTCTACGAATCACCCTACCATAGTGCTTTCTTTTAAATTAAGAATCCAAATGACAGGCATGCAATCACTCTCTCACTCCATTGTAAACTTAACATTATAAATTAAAAGACTTTTATTATTGATGTTAAATGAAAAATATTGTCATGTGTAAAAAACACTTTCATTCCTTCTTGGTGAAGTGTGTGTATGTATGTATATGTATATATATATAGGTATTTAGATTAATAATAATTATGGGATTTTTAGAATAACTATATCAATACATAAGCACATTGAGTAGCTTATAATAAATTATTTGTTAAATTAAATAAATATTTTATCTTCTATGCCGTATAATGTTTGTAATTTTAAAAGCATAGAGAAATCAAATATATATCATATGTTAACTTCTATTAAGAAATAAACATATGTAAAATCAAATGATATTTTTTAAAAGAGTTGTTGTACCACCTAGCAATATTTTAAGGAAATAAAAACCCCACTTTGTTAATTTTTTAAAGTGGTATATATAGATAGATAAAATGGAAGTGAAAATAAAATTGAATGTAAATAAATATTATTTAGCTTGAAGTAAATAAGAACAAGACATAATTTCTTAAGAAATACCAAATGTTATAAAATTTTAAGTTATAGTCTCTTTTATGCTTGATGCATTAATACAATTAATTGTTTTAAAATTAAATGAGTTTTTACAAGTTATGTAGCAATAAAATGACTATTAGACTCGTAACATGACATCTTTTAATTTGATATGAAGCAAAAAAAAAGCCAAATGTCATGTCATATCGCGTGCTCTCAGTATAATTTCAAATCATGTGACATGTTCTCACTCTCAATCCATATGACATTCTCTTATTAAGGTCTTGAATCATAAAACCCGTTGCTTTTTCACACAGTATAGATGTATAAGAGCTCAAGTCTAGTTTGGGTTTCAAGGTGTAACTTTAACCAAATTAACATGTTTAATGTCTTTCTGAACTTGTTTTTATTTATTATTTATTTTACCTAAAAAAATTTCTCTTACACTTGCCGTTTCCTCATATTGGGAAGGTCACTACCCTAATGTGATTTCTGATGGCGAAGATCATTTGATTTTTTTTTTTTACAACATCACTATATCCCTGAACAATTGCTTACAAAATCGGGATCACACCTTTTTTTGACTTTTCCCCATTTGAATAGATGTGGATTGCATCCTAATCCCTATGTGAACATTGACTTTAAACTTAAGACAATTGAAACATATTTTGATTTCATCCTTTCGCCGCCATCGCCTAATTGTCAATTTTAGTGGTGAAAGGGGTTTCTACAATATTCAAAAAAAAAAAGAACAAAGAAAAAAGACTTGGCTTTCTTTACATGGTTCAAAAAACCTTGTCCTTTCATAATGGAATAGGTGCAAAATGTTTCCCAATCGCTATGTGAATATTCCCTCCTAACTTAGAATTCAAAAAAAGTTTTATGCTACGTTTGGTACATTAAAATGAAAATAAATAGGAATGAAATGAACTTTAGAATAGAATTTGAAGCAGATAATTCATTTCCAATATTTGACACATAAGAACAGAATTGAAATGGAAATATAAAATTTGGAAGATTAACAATTACATATTAAAAAAAATTATCCTGTCAATTTGAAAAAAAAATTAAAATAATTTTTTTTCACACTCACTACAATATACACATACACAAAAAAGTATTAACATAAATAATCTTTTCTAAATTAGTATTAACAAAATATTCTTGGTAGAATAAAAATTCTTTGTAGGAAAATAAGATAATAAAAGACATCAATATTCTTTGTAAAAAAAACACATATATAGAAAAAAAATAAGAAAAGAAGACGGGAAAACAAAAAAATATAAAAAAAGGATGGTTGTGGAGAAGAGAAGGCCATAGAGGAGGAGGAGGGCCTCGGAGGAGGAGGAGGGTGACAATCGCCAAGAACATGTTATGGAGGAGGAGCGATGGCCACGGAGAAGGAGGAACAACTGTAAAGGAGGACACACGATGTTTTTAGGATGATTCCCAATGAAATGGGAATCAAATTCCTTATCTCTCAGGAAAGAATGAAATTCTCAAATTCAATGGAAATTTGATTTCCAAGAGAATTTCATTCCTATGCTTATTCCAAAGTTTTTTTTGTACCAAACATCGAAATGGAATTCACTCATTTCATTCCAGACTCTATTCCAACATAACAAACATTACCTTAAGATTTGGCTCTTACCATGTTTACCAAACTAGTACGTGTCAAATGGAATAAGTGCAGAGTGCACGTTGCCCCAAGCTTGGATATCAAAAATATCCTCAAGGCTTACGCACGGGAACTAGGATGCACTCTAGAAAGTATATTTCCATTTCTATTTCCAATCATTTCTTTAACGTGTTTAATTCTTAATCCCCAACATCTCTGGTTGTTGTGAGTTAAAAAAATAAAATAAAAATAGTGGTAACGTATTGGTCTTTTATTTTACAATCAAAACCCAAGAATGAAAGATGAAACCCGGAAAAGAAGAGAAGAGGAGGGCAGTAGAGCACACAATGACACTGTTGCTGGACAACAGTCTTTATTCATATGGTGAACTTAAAGCTATGACCAACATTGAAAAAAAGGAAAATTCTAAGCTCCTTTTTAGATGTGAAATAGGAAAAGTGGGAATAAATTTAAGTTGGTATTAATATTCCACTAGAATTACTATTCTATTTGAGTGAAAGATTTTGATTAAGGTGGATAAGTGTGTATTGGAAGACATTACTTTAAATAAATAATGTTTTATTTGAAAACATATTTTATAATATTTCATAAATAAACAATATTTCATTTAAAAAATTATATAACACTATATTTATATCAATAGTATTTGTTTGAATTGACAATATTAGCATTTTTTATATAAATAAATTTTATTATAAATAACAATAAATATTATTTATTTGAAATAATATAAAAAGTAATCCATAAATAAATTTAATTTGAAATCATATAAAATTGTATTTATATATATATTTATTTTATATGAAATTATATTAACTAATATTTTAGGAATAAATGTTATTTTATATATTGATACAATATTAAAGGATTCATCAAATAAATATCATCAATATGTTAAATATACATTTCTCCACGGTCAAAATGTACGCATACAATTAGAATAGAGTGGTGTTTATTTTAGCATAATTAAACTAGAATGGGAATTATTATTATTTTTTTATTTAACTTCTTCACCAATCAAACAAAATGTCAATTTCTATGCTACACTTATTCTATCAGTTATTCTATACCTAAAGAGAGACTAAGGTATTTATAGTATAATCTCAAATCTCAAATATTATAATTATCTATTAGTAATCAAAAATGTCTTGATATTCATCAAAATCTTTCGTACCCTTGTGCATACTGTAGACACAAGTACTTGGAAACACTAAACATATCATCTATATGTAAATCAAGTACTTCCATTGACGACGAGGTGGGTTTGAAAAATAAGTTTTGATGTGCGTGAAATTCAAATTTCTTATTTCTCATACAACTAAAAGAAGATTTTGTCACTTCATTAAATAATTGCAAGACTAAAGTCTTTGTTTTTGTCGCTGCAGGAGCGGCAAAAAAAAAAAAAAAAAACACCCCCTGCCTCTGATCTCCTTTTCCTTCTTTTCCCATCCAACCTATGTATCCTACATTGGCCTTCTTGAAGTCACCTCACCTCATACCTAACATCTGCGCTAACACCTAAACGAGGTCAAGTTCTCCAACCACTCAAGGGTCCATTGTATTAAATATATGTAGTCTGAGCTGTGAAATGGATAACTGAATATATATCTCATGCCGTATGCCCAAACTGCCATGAATTCATGTAGCTGACGTTAAAATTCAATGCACTTCTAGTTCCGCGCCATAAGTATTCCTGTCACTATCAAGGACCTACTTGGATCTGCATCTGTATCTACTGCCGCCTTTATCAAAAAAAAAAAAAAAAAAAACCTTGGATCGGCATCTGCCAACAGGCCTTCTTCACTGACATGGTAAAGCGTCTACCAGGAGACCACTGGCTTATTGCCCAACTTTCGGTTGCTTGGTACATGTGCATGCATCATTCTCTCGCAAGGGAAGTATCAAGATTCCTTCAGGCTTTTCACCATCTGACCATCCTCGTGGCTTGTGGCTGTCAATTTCGATCACATTCATCAAACATTCAACAAATCTTATTCATGTTAATGATAAGATCCCGCTTCAGTCATTCGTTAGGTTTCATATACACCGCAGAAATCAGAATGAGCCAATGGCGCATTATTATTGTTACTGGTAGCGTCCACTAGCCAAGTGTCCAACTCTCTTTATTTATTCTTTCCTTCTGGACAGTGGTAATGTACTTAATTTACACGTACTCCTTTTCACATTTCTTTAGTCTGGTCCAAACGTTGGATTGGTATGCTTTTGGAAGATCAATGGCTACCAACCACTACATTTATTAAATTTATTATTATTAATTTTATTTATTTTTTTACGATGAAAGAAATTTGTGAAGTGGAATTCCAATTACTGAGAGGCACATACAAGCTGAATTTGCTGAGTTTATTATTTAATTCGTTGGAAATTAAATAATAAATGAAATATATTAGAATTTTATGAAAATAAATATATATATTTATGACCTTCATATATAAACTTTAAAATATATAAATTTTAAATGATGCAGTTGGTTAAGGAGAGTGGAACTCACACCTCCCTCCCTCTCAAGTTCGAATCTCATGGACCGTAGTAAGGAAACATATATATATATCTACTTATTTCAAAAACTATATATATATAAACTTTAAATCCTAATATACTCTGGATAGGAACAAAGCTAAAGGAAGCCAAGTAGTGGACATAACTTCTCTTAGGCAGTGTTTGGTAACGTTCAAGGATAAAATAATTATGAGAATAAATTAACTTTTTTTCTTGTTTTATAATGCTATTTGGTTGTAATTGTTCAAAAATGATAATAAAGTACATGAATGTCTATTTTATCCTTAATAATATAAAAACAAAATAGGAGGTTTCTTCTTTCTTTTCAATTGCAAATGCCTTTGATAGCATTCATATGTGAAATTAAGAACGAAACTTACATGAAAAATGAGAAATTTAGAAACATAAGATGGCCATGAACCTTTTTGTTCTCACTTGCAAAAAAAAAGAAGAGAAAATGAGGACATACATGATAGCAAACATATGTGACGTGTCAAAATCCACTTTTATTTGGATCTTATGCCAACCAACTTTATTTTTGTTATAGCAAGATTGATAGCAAATAGAGGACCAACTACCAAATTCAAACCCATTAGTCTTTCTTATTCAAGGAATCCATCCTACAAGGCACACTGTCAACAAAAATATACTTTGTTGTTCTACCAAACCAATTTCAATTTTGTTAAAATAAGATTGATAACAAACGACGACCAACTACCAATATCTCAGTCAACAATGTTGCTAAAAAAACTCATTTGACCACCTAGTATCAAGTCTCAATTAAGTTTGAACATAAACTCTACCATGAAATCATTAAGATTTTATAGACTAACAAATTAATCAAAAGGTACAATATATAATCTATATTAAGCCATATAAACCCATTCGACCCAAATGGGCAAACCATTCAATTGCGGGTCTACAATTGAATAAACAAATATTATTTTGAAAACAGAATAAACAAATATTATAGGCTTACATGTTTCATGACCCAATAAATATCAAATAATAGTAAAGCAACAACAATAGCAAAGAGCTCGGAGTGATAGATGCCTAGCCAAAATATGTAGTAGGCAAATTCCCACGGAGAAAAATGAAGTAAAAAACCTAAAGTCGTAACAATAGTAGTAGTCATCTCCCCTTCTCACCCAAAAATAGATCTATTGGGTTCTAAAACATAAATACGAATAAGAAAACTAATAAGTTACAAACTATAAAAAACTCTAACAAGTGGTTCCTCTGTCTGCAAACCTCGATGAACACTGTCGTCGCCAACCTGCCTCCATCGATTACACCTCCATCAAGAAACTCTGCCACTTCAAACTCCGTAAGGAAGAGCTACCTCCTCTAATAGATGGGTCTCATAGCAGTTGAGGGAGAATAGAGTTTATTTTACTTGTTTTGTGTCGATGACAAAAATTGTAAAAAGTGATTGTTTTTTTTTTTTTGAAATATTATTCATTTAATGAGAACAATCTAGGAAATAGATGACTAGAAAAGATCCTAATGTTTTTCAAAAAGTTACCTCGCACAACTTTATAGTTTCAATTTTTTTGATAAGTTTTACGCATAAGAAAGATGACATTTTTTAATAAACTAGTGTTTTTTTTAAAGTATTTGATTCGACCTTTTCTCACATTAGCAATTATTTCTAATAAACTATAACCAGTAGTCATTATCAAATGTTACCTTAACATCCAAAATCTCCTTATATTAATAGTCCCTGAAAAGCATGCATACAAGTTAGGCCTAGTGTAGTCATCCACAATTATAGATCCAACCATCAAATCGTCATCCAACAGTAATGGGACCTCTCCCCTGGTTTAAGATTTGGATAGGATCTCCATCCATCATACAAATGTTTTTTTATAACCACTTCGTAAAATTAAACTTTCGATCGTCCTTGTTCATTTTTAAAATGAAAAAGGTCTGGAACCCTAATTAGCACTACAAGGTAATTGCCAAAATGAAGCTCAAACAGTGATCAGCAGCAACTAGAGATCCATTTATGGTTTCCGGCGGCATACAAACACCAGTACCGACTAGTTTGCAGGGCATGAAACACCACCATTCGAGATCGTACTTCCATTCAATAATCAGCATCCATCCAAGACCAGTGTGCACTTTCACATCCCAACTCATTCATCTTCCACCACCCCCAAGGCAGACACTTCTACGTTTCAGTGATGTGCATCGATGGGTGATCTCCGTTACATCAACTTCAGCAATTTGCAGCCACAACATGAAGGATGCATGCAGCTTTGTAACAAAAACTAACATGCGCAAGCACTTCGAATGGATCGTTGTGCTCCACCGAAACCACCCGACGTCTATTCGTGCAATCCCACCATTCACGAGTAACCAGTAATTCACCTCTCAAGCCAATTGGCGACCCTCGGTCCGCATGGATATTAAGAGTTTGTTTGGGTTCGGCCCACATAACCAAGAATAAAGCCTTAAACGTGTGTGCGGTACTGTTCCCAGATTAAATGTGTGTTGCTGCAGTTTGCACGGTTCTGATGGACGAGGATCCCAAAGACCCACCAAACCTTGCCGTAAATTTGACGTGAATAATGCTCGCGTGTTGTTATTACATCGAAGGTTCAATTTGTTGCGTTTGTTCATTGCTTACTCCAATCTTAGGATTCAGTCGTTTGACTTGCACATCCACACAGTATCCAAATTAAAATTTCAGGATTCATCTGATGAGGAGGTTGTAGGGTTTGTCTGTCAGACTTAAAAGCGTACTAGGCTTATATGGAAGAATAAAAAAGATGGTGAATAGGCCTGTAAGTTGGTTGGATGTAACTTACTAACCCGACCCAATCCAATCCATTAAGAACAGATTAGTATAGATATTTCATACACCCATTGACCTGCTAATTCATCATCCGCTAAATCATTCACTTAGTAGGTCAAGATAAGGATAGCTTGTTATGGATCAGTCGTTAACACAAATCAAGATAGGACTAATGTTTGTTTTTAGGACTGATACATGCGTCAAACAATGGATGTTATTTAAGATTATTCATGAAAACACTCTAAGCTATTTAAATTGTTTTCTATTATTTATCATTCGAATCATGTGCAAACTACCAACTATTTGAATCATACACAAATGTGGGTTTTAGATTAATGCATGCATTTGAAAAATGATTATTAAGCAGATTATTTCCAACATATGTTTAAGTTATATGCTACATTATCAAATATTTTTTTATTATTCCCAACAAGACAGTATCTCTAGAAACTTTTCTCCAATTTCTTTGAGTGGACATCACTTTCTTTTCTTATGGTTAAAATATAGAATTTTAATTTTAACTTTTGGAAATATAGAATTAAACCTATCTAACTTGGTGATGCACTTATGCTACACTATTCAATTGTTTTATTATTAACGTGATATAAAGTATTTAGATACAAAATATAAGTAATTTGATGATGCAAACAATGTGATATTTATAATTTGATAATGCAATATTTAGTGATTGTTGCCAACAACAAATTTAAATTAGGAAGTAGTTTTTATTTACAGGTGTTGCTTCAAACATCTCTGACATGATTTTGTTAAAAGACATACTCAAATGTTCAATCCAAAATAAGTCTTTGAAATGATATAAAGTTTAGATTTGACAATAAAAAAACTCACCCATTTGACTAACTAAGCCTATCCGTTACCTATTTTCCTAATAAGTGATGGATAGGATAATAGCCAAAATTCTTGAAATAAGTTTTGACTCTGACATGCCCACTTGTTAGGAAAGAACGGATTAGGATTAAAGTAGATCCTAAGCCCAACTAAAACCTAGTTACACCTATACCTATTATGCCATGTCGTTTATAAATTTAACTAGTTTCCGGTTCAAATAACAAAAGCTTTGTAAAATATCTCGTCAAATGTATGCTAAGTTTCTATAATGTTGCTCAGTCCATATAAACAACAATAATACAGAGAATGAGCCCATTACGGTACTTTGTATGAGAAGTACCCGTGATTAAATCACAAGCCTAGTAAATATCAGAATGTAAGTCAACTCACCTGAGGGAAACCAACTCAAAAACCAATGGCCTGAACGAAGGCACTTAAAACCTTAAATAAGTCCCCATTTTTGTGCATCCCGCTTGTATATCACCGAGAATAGCTATCAAAATATTGAGTTACACTTCAAGTGAGCCTCTATTTTACTCTTGATACCATACTAAAATTATAGTCCATCTCAAAATAAATATGCCATGAGTAGATAAACTAGAATCTTACAACAACGTATAAACTCGTATCTTGGTCAAATGTGGAACTACAATTTTAAATCCACCGAATGAAATCATTGAATTAATGGTATAAAATGAGACTCAAATTGATGAATCGGAAGTCTATGACTTACTGAATCATTCCACACTATTATTAACGGAACTTAAACCCTGGACTGATTTGCACAATCTCACAGCACTTTCAAATCTAAGAATTCCAACATTAACATAACACATTATCATGGCATCCAGAAAACATGAGATTCAAAAATCTTACAGTTTTATCCAACCTTCTAAATTTTCTTAAAATAACTAGTGCCATAATACCTTTTTCCATTTTAAGAAAAAATCTTAAGTAACCTGTAGTATTAAATGATGAACTGCAATATGGGTAATTACTGAATTTTGCGAAACCAAACAAGCATATAGGACTTGACAATGCAAAAAAAGAATAACATAAATCTGAAATCAAGTACATAAATTTGTAAGATTTTAATAAAGTTCTACAACAAGACACTAGTTCATGTCATGCACGATTAGGAAACTTTCAGAATAGATCATTATATGAGCACAATTAGAGTCGATACGATCTTTTATTTACAAGGCCTATGGGGTCACAGATTGCCCACTACAGGCAGCAATATTAAACGGCATCATGGCTGTCATATACATGTACGACAACAAAAAAGATGCAAGCAAGACAAAACCTTCTAAACAAAAGAACAATGAGACATGGATCTAGAACAGCCTCAGCATTTATTTTTTTTTGAAATCCAGCGTAAGCATTTTCAGAACTGCTTTAGTTAAGCGAATGACATTGGTCAGGATCAAGGGGTTTCCGAAATTCAAAATTAATCACCCCTGCTTTCTTTGTGGATATGCCTCCTAATTTTTATTTGCAACTACTACATCTCCCCGTGGCTCTTGATTGCCATCCATTTCGACATCATTCTTTGTGGATTTTTCACTGACAATTTGCCCAACTTTCACATATTTTTCCATAAATTTGCACTCCCAATCCTGTAAAACTTCAAGTGCATCACTGCCGAGGCCTTCAATGTTGCTAGTCAGGTCATTTGGATCAAAGGACATGAGAGCTAATGCTCTGGCAGCATCCCTCCCAGCAAACAACGAATAAGGCCCACCAGGTCCATAAAACATCCTTCAGAAGAAATGGATAATGATAATTTTATGTTAACAAATCAAGGGATGTCGTAGTTCGACATACATCTTTAATAATAAAAAATCTGCAGTACCAGGGAGTGATACAGGGACAACACTGAACTAACACCCTTCTGTATGTCAAGGAGCAGTAGAACTCTTCCACAAGCTCAGTGCAACAGCAATACTGACATATATTGACATAAAAGGACACAAGATAAAAAAACCGACCAATTGCAACAAAGAAACTACTGATTATTGGGGATAAAACACTGGAAAATAGACAAAAAGATCTCCTATGAAACTTTTGAGGGAAAAAGCACTCTAATACTACTCATTAAGCACAAAATCAGTGCTATAATACTAGTCGATAAGTACATGAATACTCAAAAGAGGTTGCTCACTCTATCGTGTCATTTTAAAAAAAATATATGAAAAATACTCTTTTTGATTCACTTATCCTCACCATGTAATGGCCTCATCATATATCTTGTTCTTTCTTCAAATAGCCATTTAGAATAAAATCAATATTTTAATGACTTGAGTAAGAGATCGTTATCAGGTTCATCTGCAAAGGCACACCAGAAATTTAACTTCATTTGCTACCAAACACCATGCTCATCTTTTTAGGTTGTGTTTAGTTCAAATTCTAACACTCAAATTCCTTTTAGAATCATTTTACAACCAAAATTTGAATCAAATGAAAAATAGAATCAACTTCAGTATAGAAGTTGACACAACTTAAGTAGTGTTTGAAAACATTTTTTTGCATCAACTTATTACGTTAAGTGTTAATTGTCCAATAAGCGTTTTCAAACGATGTCAGTTTGTCTAACTTTTCCAAAAAAGATGGTTGTAGATTTTTAATTCATTTTAAACTATTGAATAGATTTTTGAAAAGTTAATGAATGTTAATTTTTTTAAAAACTATGAATATTAGTCATAAATTTTCTAATAATATCCTCAGAAGTTGATTTTAATTACAAAATGAATCTAAAACGACACATGATGGTGGACGATGGCCACAGACAGTGGCAGGCAGCAACGACGGACGGTGGTAGCGATGGTGGTGGGTGGTAACGACGGCAACGGCAACAGGTGGCCGTGGACGACGACAGTGGCAACGAGCGACAATGGTGACAATGATGGCAATAATCTTTTGATTAACTCATAAGTATGTATTACACATACAAACCAAATAAACTTTTCTTTACCTCCATAAAAGTTGTAAACAATATAACTTAATAAAAATCAATTTTTACCAATAAACTGCATAAGAAAAAGCATTCTAAACGCAACCTTAGACTATTACTTAAATTCTGTGACAAAATCATAAACCAAAAGCTTCTATTACATTAATTTGACAAAGCCAAAAACTGAAGTAAGTGAACTTACTAGAAGTCAAATTTTGTAACAAAATCATAAACTAAAATCTAAATCAAACACAACCTTAGACCTAAATAGCCTCTCAATCAAAGGGAATCGAACAAGATAATAGGTGCATCAATGAGTCTTTCGAAAAGGTTGCACCCCATATCTCATTAGTATAATTTGCACAAACTTACAAAACCTACCTATCCTTTCATACCCAAGAAAGTTCATAACGATTGCTTAGCCAAGTAAAGATAAGTTTGTCTTTAAAAGCCTAATCCAAACTAGACTTCAAGATCTAGGAATGGAAACTACCAACATATCAATGGAGAATTCAAATTCTTTAGCCCCTGTTTGGAACTTAGGTAAAGTCAGGGATAAAGTCAACAATAAAGTCAGAATTATAATTATAATTTCATTTGGTAAGTCAAAAAGTGAAATAAAAGCGAAATAATAATTCTTATTTTGATTTACTTATTCCAGAATAGTTATTTCGCAGGAATGATGGAATAAAGTTATTCTGATACATATACGTACACAATGTATTTATTTCTTGTTTAAAAATTAATACATATATAATATAATATATACATACTTTTAATTATATATATATATATTAATAATCAAGTTGATTACTATTAATTTATATATTTTCCACTTATTCAAACACTAATTCTTATACTTGTTCCATTTTTCATCCAAACCATAATATCTTCTTATATACACTTATTCACCTTTAAAAAAAAATCACAACCAAACTGAATAGATATACTATCAGAATACCAATACCATTTTCACTTATTTCTATTTTTCTTATTCTACATCCAAAGGACTTAAAATTTAGCTATCATATTCTCAATTTTCTGTTGAACCAACATTGCACTTTATCTTCAATGCCATGCCTCCTCCTACTTGATTTAAATTCAATTGAATCACTACATCAAACATGATTATGACAAAGACATATGATCTCTTAAAAGCCTATGATACCGCTTTGTTGCGATTGAATTCCCCGATTATTTGCAAAAACATAAAAGAAAAGGTACATACATGGAAGATTGAGACAAAAATAAACGTAAAAACCCATATGAGAGACTACGAGACAAGAACGAAAGAAAATCTATTATAGAACACAAAGATCTTGACCTCAAACCCATGAACCTCATTTTAACTACTCATTTCTCTCAACTTCCCTCACAACATTAAAGCATAAGCCTCCTCTCAAAAGAGGTATTACATAAGTATAAATAGCCTTAATCCTAAAGCCTAGATCCATGAACCCAATTACATACAACTAACGTACCCATCTAATGAGAGCCCACCTCACTAGACCAATCTGATGTAGAATCACATTGGATCCAAGACACTCTCCAACAATCTCCACTTTGGCTCACATCCGATGTCACTGAGCCTACTAGACAATTACTGACGTCTCCAAGTTCCTATACCACAACCCTACCTACATCGTTGTCATAGACATGCAAAGCCCATCACACCTTCTAGATCAGCAGAAAACCTTTCACCTGCATTTGTTCTCATGGGCCTGTAGAAAACCTTCCACTGCATCCACTATCATGGACTGGCAGCAAGCCCATCTGTGGTTTCTAGGCACGCAGAAAACCATTCCATTGTATCTATTATCATGGACCTCCAGGCGAGCCCACTAGCATCTTCATGGGTCCGAAAAACCCTTCACCTTTACTCCACCTGACTCGATGTAACATGTTGACTTGATCAAAACATTTGAAAATATTGAAACTATTGTTGGATATCTTCGTTTGGCTTTCACTTGCTCAAATATGGATCAAACACATCATAGTCATCAATCTTCAATGAATAACCATACATATATATAATTTCAATAATCTGATCCGTCATCATCTCCAAAATGCTTGAGAACATAGGAATTGACTATTAGATCGATAATTTCCAACTTTGATGCTCGATATGAATTGTTGTTGGCCATTAGATTTTCATTACTTCAAGCCATAACAGACAACCTAGCCTCTCTGTCTTCACGTGCAACCATACAACTATCCTTTTTGATCTTCATGTTCTCCAACCATTACTTCCTTTCTTTCTCTCCATTCAAAATTGTAATAATCCCAATGCAATGACTACTGAATTTAAATGCAAAAGCAATAAGATGCAAGGCTTAGATATCTTTTTTTGTGTTAAAAATCTTTAAATCAATTGAACTTCTCCACATCTCCATCAAATCCTTCGTAACTGATTTTTTTTTTTCCAAAATACTAACAAGCTTTCTTTTTATCTCCCCCTTTTTAGAAAGAAAATATCTCCACATATGAACAATTACTGAAAAGGCGGATCAGGAGTGAAACTTCTTTCAAATTGATCCATCCTGTCATTCAAGTTTTGAAAGTCTTCATTCATCTCACTTCTCATCGCCTTTGTACCGCTCCAGAGTCCTTACATGTCATGCATTAAGTCTGTAATGCTATAAGACAACCAAAAAAATGATGAAGCAACAATAATAGTCCTTCAAGGAGGAATATCAGAGTTACCCTTATCACTCAAATCTGATTAAAGAGTTTGTATTGCTCATTTGATGGAACAACTTCCTTAATTTCAAAGATATGACTCCACATAAGACCAAAAAGTGAGAAAGAAAAGTTCAGGTGATTTTTTAGGACATTGTAGACATGAAGATTCCACTCAACACTAAGATTTCGCATAACACAAAACACAGCAACTAACAGAATAATGGACACTTCGTTCTAATGACCTTTGTTAGATTAAATGGATCTTTATATGGATCTATGTGTTATCCATTAAATAGGTTACTTGTGGGTTAAGTATGTGTTCTCCTATATATATTAGGAGATTGTAATCCTTTGATGTATAAAATAATATAGTAGTTTCTCTCCATCTAACATGGCACTAGAGCTAAGTAAAAACCTTAGGGTTTGAGAGAAAGAGAGAGTAGCCCCCGCCGCCGCCACCGGCGGACCTTCGTCACAGCACTATAGTCAGCAACAACGGATCCATGGGAAAAACTTTCTCTTTCTTGTCCTCCTCCACCACCACCGAGTTTTCTCTCTCTCCCACCAGCCACCGTCCTTGCTGTCAGCCACCCATCTCTGGCCACCTCCCGCAATCGCTATTGTCTGCCCAATCTGTCTCTGCCTCCTGCACAGCTTACCGTCCATTCCGACGCATCCAGAGCCCTCATCAGCCACCATCGGGCCTGTCCAGGCCATTCGCGGGTTCCGCAGGCTCCGTCCAGGCCTCCTGTCAGTCCCGCAAGGCCCATCCAGGCCATCCACGGGTTCTGCAGGTTCCGTCCAGGCCTTCCGCCAGTCCCTACTGGCTCCGTCTAGGCCATCTGCCAGGCCTACCGGCTCCGTCCAGGCCATCTGCAGCCCTCGTAGGCCCCGTTCAGCCCTTCCAAGCCTTCCGCCAACGCCGTCCAGCCCTTCCAGGCCTTCCGCTGACGTCGTCCAGCCTCTTTAGGCCGTCACCAACCACCGACAGCACCTTCCAGGCCTTCCAGGCCAGCCACCGGCCAGTCCAGGGCTCATCGGTGCATGTCAGGCTGCCAGTGAAGCCTCCCGTCTCTTCCCGTTCATCCGTAAGGGCAGTCCAACCCCTCCCGTGCAGTGATCCACTGTATCAGCATCGCCAAGACCCCCAAAAATGTCGAAGTAGTCCAGCGTCGTCAACCAGAACACGTCCTCCGTGGAAGCGGGAGGAGGCGGATCGAGCACCAGGATGGAGCAGGAAGAAGAAGAAGCACAGTGAGAAGGGAGAAGAGAGAAAGTGGGAAAAGAATGAAAAAAAAAAGGAAAAAAAATGGAGAGAAAGAAAGGAAAAAAAAGGAAAAAAAAAAAGGAAAGGGAGAAGAGAATGTAAGAGAAGAAGGAAAAAAAGAGAGTTGTTGTTTAGATTCATGTCTTAGACAACTTTCACATCCTACATCGTCTGTTGTGTGGACCTGTCACATCTACACGTGTTGGAGCAGCAATTTGTCTGCCTGTTGGTGTTTTGATCTTACATCGTCTTCGTTGTGTGGATCTGTCACATCCACACGTGTTGGTGCAACAGTTCGATTGTCTTGTTGATCTTTTTTCTTTTTTTATCTTTCTTCTTATCATTATGTAACATGTTGTACATGTTAAATGTTCCAACTTGAGGAGGAATGTTAAATTAAATAGATCCTTATATGGATCTATGTGTTATCCATTAAATAGGTTACTTGTGGGTTAAGTATGTGTTCTCCTATATATATATATTAAGAGATTGTAATCCTTTGATATATAGAACAATATAGTAGTTTCTTTCCATTAGCAACCTTATTTCATTAGAAAGATTTCTAGATAAGACTTTAGCTACCATACAAGTATTTTGTTTCACTAACAGAATAATGGGCACTTCATTCACTGCTAGACCATAGTTCATTTTCAATACAAGCATGATGAAGATCATCTTCTCTATCAAGGAGATACAATTCTTGACCATTAACAGAAGAAAGGAAATTTGTATAAAAGAATAAACACTGACCATTAACAATTTGCTTTGATACTAATTATTGGGATCAAATTCACAAAGACGAGAGAGAAAATCTACTATAAAATAAGATTTACACAGAGATCTTGGTTTCAATCCCATGAGCCTCGCTCTAACTTCACCTTTCTCTCAACTTCTCATCTCAACATTAAAGCACAAACCTCCTCTCAAATGAGATATTACATGAGTATAAATAGTATGAATCCTAAAAATCTAAAATCCAATAAGCCAATTACATATAATCCATATACATATCTAATGAAAGCCCACCTTACTAGACCAATCTGATCTAGGACCACACTGTATCTGAGACATACTCCAATACTTTTTCACCAAACAAAAAGACAGACATATGATCTCTTAAAAGCCTCTAATACCTTTTTCACCAAATAGAATGTTGTAACCTCCTCCATGTCCTTGTGAATTAAGTAACTCATCACACCTAGTTACCCTCTAGATCAGAGAAAGTTCAAAACCAATTAGATAATAAATGAATCGGTAAGATTATCAATAAGTCCTCACTAGAATCAACCTTCATAGAGCAAACAAATAAAGGATACAGTAAATAACCGGCCAGATGAGCTGTACCTAAACCAACCCCACCCCCCCCAAAAACTAAAAATGGAACCGTCGTCATCCAATTGTGGTGATGGATCTGGGTGAATGTTGGATCATAAGAAAAAAATAAAGAATATGGTTGCCTATCTCCTTTCCCATGAGAAACTCTGTTATAAACTTTATTCAACAATCACTACCATCATGCTCAAAGTGAATGATTCCTTATTTTATTTTATTTGTTACAATGCTAATATAACAGAATCTTCCCTCAGTCCATCTCAGTACCTCACAGAACAGTTGCTTCAAATACGCAAATTACTTTGAAACTATGCAAGGGAAACCAAGTTTTTTCAAGAAATATTTATAACCATTCACATCAAAATTTATATTTATTTGACTAGTAACTAAAGGGAAAGGCAAGAGATTATTAAAAGGCCATCAAAGAAAGAACACTAAAAATTCATTTTCGTTTCACCCGTAAACCTTTTACATTTGAAAGTGTGAAGAAAGATACAAATTACTATCTCATGATTCTCATCATGTGTAACAGGCCTAGTAATTATTTTTCTTTCAAAAATGTTTATTGCCATTTACATTATAAAAAAAATTATTTGACAAAGGACTAAGAGGAAAAGCGTACCTTTGTACTGGATCTAATCTACCGTCTTATACTGTATAGATCCTAACTTAAGCATCAGAGAGTGCCTTCGACCACCCAAGGGTCATGATCCTCTGACCTTAGTTCATATTGTAGTTCTCAAGAAAAAACAGAGGAGACCTGTCTGACCAGTCCAAGTCAACCAGCCTGACCATAGCCTACGTTGCCAGACAAGTTCAAAGGTACAATGCCATGCTGACCAAAGGCAAGATCAACTCCCAAATCTTCTACACTGAAGTGTGAACAACAATACCTTCCAAGAAAATATTCCAGGTGACTGCAGATACGCCAAACATATGTCACAATGGCATTTCAGGACAGCATCAACCCAATGTTAATAATCAAATAGGCTTCACTCAATTGGTTGACAACATCTGATTGGTAGAAAATGATGATGTTGAGAAATAGAACAAAAGGTGGTCCATTAAAGTTATGGAAAATGTTGCCATGTTGTAGTATATGGCTTAGGTAATTGCTATTTCCAGTAGATATAAAGATAACAAACAAAGTGATTGATAGTTGGATATAGATTCTCTTTCTACTTATAGGAGAATGACTAGTTTTACTCATATTTATGACTGGTGTAGTCTACATACTATGTAAAACTCTATCTATTCTACCACAAGCAAGGCACGCCAAATTGGTGGTTTGGCTAGTTAAGATCAAGTAGTGCCTCAGTATCTAATCAAACAGAACTTCTAGTAAGACAATGAAGTCCACCACTAAACCAATAAAGAATTTCATTCCTTTCTTAACTATCTCAACCAGAGCTTTTCCTGTACAACCAGTTTTGCACTTCTATCCGGGTCATGCAACTTTCATCAATGTCAATCCTCTTGCCTGGTCCAAATTCAACCAAACCACCATGTCAAGCAAGATGAAGATTGAGTCACATGGAACTCTTTAGAAATCCTTTTACCACTTCTCAACCATACATTTTACCACATAGCAAGGGATAAGGATAATAATTCATAAATTGTAAATTACGAAATTTAATCCCATATGACTGACTCGAAGTATACTTATATCATTCATTTAGTCTTGCGTCAAACATCGTCAGCTTTTTAGGAAGCTAGCTTTTGCGAAGAAAGTATAACATTTTTTGGCAAAGAACAGACGTTAAAAGAAATGTTTAGATCCACTTATCCATCATGCAAGTTCAAAAGCTAGACTCCTTTTAGGGAAATAAACTTCCTGGGAATCCCTACTTCTGTATATGGAATATGCTATCGAGGAAGCTGGCTTCTAAAGAAACTGAGATTGTAGAACCCCAACTGGAACAACTTTTGAGTAGGCTTACCTTCCGAGGGAGCTAACTCTCAAAATCCAACGGCAAAAGTTGTTTTCATTGAACCTTATCAATTTTCTTCTGCAACTTTTCTCGTAGAAGTAAACAAGTCAACAACAACAGCAAATATAATAGCACCAAAAGATCCCAAAACCACGCAAAAAAACCTCCTCCATAAGACAACACAAGCATACTAACAAAACCAAAAACGATCCATCAAGTACCTCGATTTGGAGACGTCGTAGACCTCGCCCTTGATGGCCATGAGCAGGGGCTTCTTGGGATCGGTCCCGTTGTAGGCCCGCAGCTCCTCCAGCGTCATGTCCCCGATCTGGACCGGCTCTGGAGGGGGCATGAAAGCCTCGGGCGGGGGCACGGGGGACATCTTCAGCGCTTCGGCCTCGGGTGAGACGAACATCCCGGAGACAAGACGGTAGACGGCCACCATGAGGGCGAGGATGGTGAAGAATGCGGCGGGGGACAGGCCCGTGTAGGCGTGGATTGCGTCGGTGAAGGTGGAGAGCAGCAACATGGCTAGGGTTTGGGAGGGTGAGAGGTGGAGGAATGGGGGAGGGGGGGAAGGTGAGGATTTTTAGGTGGGGGAGACCCGGAGACGACTGGCGAGTGAGAAGTTAATAGGGAGGCAGCGGGAAGGTGCTGGGGAAAGGTGGAGGAAAAGGACAAATGGCAACAGCTTCAGAGAAAAGTGGAAATGTAGAACTGGGTTTCCACTATAGTTCAAAGCATGGTAATTATATTTTTAGGGATTTTTCATACAAACCCCTTAAGTTTGATCAACTTAAAAAACCCTCTCCCTTTTGACAACTCCAGTCTTTCCCTTTACATGAAATGTATTTCGAGTTGTACATATTCCAGAAGACGAGAATTGAAATTTGAAAAATGTGGCAAAGTGTCCTTGAAAATATCTCTAACCATGAGTGACGAGGTTTAAGCTAAATCCAATTTTAAGAAGATATGTGGCGTTTCAAAAGTATTTCAAGAGGAAACCTTCTGAAATATCAGAGCAAAAGTTGGTAAAGTAGCTTATCGATTAGCATTGCTACCTCAATATGTCAGATTGCATGATGTCTAATGTCAAGAAGACATGTGGCAGGCCCGTCTCACGTACTTATTTTCGAACAGAGCTAAGAACCAATCTAACTTATGAAGAGAAGCCGATGGAAATTATAGACAATAATGGAACATCGGCGACATAATTAGACCATACAGATGGTAAAGGCCAGATGACAACGTCACGAGATAGAAAAAGCTATCAAGGAGCTAGAACGATGAGATTCGCAAGAAATACCAAAATTGATATGGTAAATCCTATTCTTTTATGTTTCGTTGATGAATTTTTATTTTTAAGGGGGTAGATTGTTGCAGCTCTTCGACTTCCTCCCTGCCCATCATCTTCTTGCGACGTCGAATGTCAAAATTGAAGTCGTGAGTGGCAATAGACATGTTTGTTTGGGCGCTCTTCCAACTTCCATCGCTCCAGCTCCCATCTGAACGCAGCTGCCGCAGTCAAACACCCACACTCGAGAGCGCTGTTGAAGATGGAGGCCCGCTCTTACAATTGTAGCAAAAGGCAGAAACGAGGAGTGGGCGGAGGCAGCTCTTCGAAAGAGCTAAGCAGAGCTGAGCGATTTTAGGTATGAAAAGTCTTGATTGTCCCTAACGAAAATGTGTAATACCAATATAACCTTGTTTTATTTACAGAAATACCAATATGTTGGAGGGCTTAAATGCTAGGGATTTTAGGAGAGGGGACCAGAGATTACTGTCGCCCGTCTTCCATTGAAGATTTTCGAAGAGGAGACGAGATTTGCTCTTCCCTGTCGAGGTCGTCTTCCCTACCGTAGCTCCCATCGCTCTTCCCTGTCGGGGTCGTCGACCATTTGAAGCGCAGTTGAAGGCTCTCGCTCTTCCTTTTGTCGGGGTCGCTGACCATTTTAAAAGTGCAGTCCTCAATCCTTCCTCGACGATCCGAAACCCTGTCGGAAGGTATGCACCTTTCCTTTGTCTTCCCAACTACTGCAGTGTAGATCGATTTCTTCCAAATTCCTGAGTTTTGAGTAGATATCTTTCATGTCGTAGTATAGATCTATTTCATTAGATATGAGAGAGTAGAGATCAGAAAAAATGCAATAAATTCCCTATAGCATAGATCTGTTCTGCAGTATCATCTATTCAAGTATAAATTCATTTTTCTATTCATAACTATAAAGACCAGAAAAAATTAAATAGTTTCTCACCTTATTTAAGCCTCAAATAAGAAGGCCGAAAATTATATGACACCTGTTAAAACAACCAAGCTTGCAACTTAAAATACAAAGTAGTGCAATGAAGGACTTCAAGAATGGCTATCATATAGGTTGAGCTAAATATAGATTTGGTGTGGTAACAATTTTAAAAAGTAGTGGAACTTCAAATAAGAAAGATATTAATAGCATCAGGATAAACCATTCAGGAGAGACATAAAGAACCTGATGTATAGAGATAGGTCATTAGCATCTACTAGCTGTAACTACACAAATAAATTGTTTGAGATTAGTAAATACAACAAGAATATATTTTTGAGAGGGGTGATTGTGCAGCCTTTTGTTCTAAGATTCTCCATTCTTTACAATTAACAAGTTGAGATGAAGAGCAGCACTAAAGAAGCAGTAAAAAAAATACCTACCTTGAAAGCATTAGTCTCACCCTTCATGTTCTGGTTCTTCATGAAATAGCTATTATTGATAACATCCTTGGTGAATTGGTTTGAATTCTTCCCATCATCAATCAAGTTGTAAAAAAAATCCATGAGTAGCAACGAAACCATCAGAAAAACTAAAAAACAACCCCCACACTTGAGTAATAAACGTATGAGTATTTGGTACTTGTTTTTGTTATCACATATTACGGATTATATAATATGTTTGTAAGTATGATAATATATTTTTTTGAAAACATTATAAGTTGTCCAACTTGATGGGTTTATATTCAAGTCATTATGAGTAATTCAATAAAATCAAAATCTTTGTAGGAGTGTCGTAACATTTCATTAGTTATTGAACTTGTTTGGTAATTTACTTGTATGAGTAATTCAAGGTATAAGAACTGATGATTGGAAATAAGAGAATGTAATGTTAAGGCAAAGATCTGTTAATGATAGTTAAGAATTTAATGATTATTTTCTAGCCAATTTCTTTATTTTCCATGAGATTTGTGGCTAATATATCCTTTTCCATGCGGACTTTTACAAATAATGTCAAATCACCTCCAGAGCAGCTCTTATTTGAATTCATCAATGGTTTATTTACAGGGTATTTCTTTCCTTCATTCTTCTTATTCTTCTTCTTCCACAATCACACATGCTATGTTTTCCTTATCTTGTGAAGTTTAATAAATTTTAGTAAATGAGTTTCTTATAATATCTAGACTTTTTGGTTGATTGATGACATTTGTAATTTTGATGTATATAAATCTGAATAAATCACTTGAAGAAGAGGTTTTTTTGACATTTTTTACAGTAGTGAACTATTGGAATCTCTTCTTTTTGTTGTTTTAAATTGTGTTAATAAATTAATGTTTACAAAAAGCGATTTTGTGCTTGCTTCCATTAGCTACAAGAAGGTTTCCACTGATTTCTAAGCAATGGTACTAGAGATTATATGATTGAACTAAGGTTTATTTAATTCAATCTAGAAGGTTTAAATTCAACAATAATCTTGATTTGATAAGTAATTACATAAGGTAGCCCTTCATTTTATTTAACAAAACTTTACATTTGTGCCACAAGTTTTTTTTGTTGATTTTTATTGTGCTTCGTTTGAAACTTATGCTACACATTTTTTATGTATTACATTTGAGGTTACATTTGTATTGTTGTAGCCTCACTTGATGGCGAGTCGCAACCGAAGTCATCAAAATTTGTCAAATATTAATCGTCGTATCATAGATGAGATCATAGTAGACACATTTCATGATATGGTCGAATTGTACGAGATCAGCTGTCCACCTAGAAACATTGTCCATAATGCAGGGTTTATAAGTGAAACGGTTGTAAGAAATATGATGACAGGTCATTGGAGGATTACATTTGACAGTTGTCGGATGCTTCCTACTGCTTTTGTTAATCTATGTGCTATATTTCGTGAAAGGGGTTTACTTGTGGATAGTCTGTGAATACTTGTGGAGGAACAAGTAAGGATTTTTCTCCAAATTCTTGGACATGGTCATAAAAATAGGATGGTGCAACAAAGCCTACAACACTCTGATGAGACTATTAGTAAATACTTTAATAGAGTTCTAAGGACAGTTGTTGAGTGGACTCTTGATATTATATGTCCTAAAGAAAGTCTTATTTCAATTCCAAAGCACATCATAGAATATGCCAATGGAAAGTATTATCCATTTTTCAAGAATGCAGTTGGAGCACTAGACGGTACAAATGTTATGTGTGTTGTACCCAAGAAGGATCAGATGGCTTCTAGATGTGGAAGAGATCCGAAGCACACTACACAAAATGTATTAGGTGTTTGTGACTTCTGTAGGATCATTGTAGGATCGGATAGCTCCTCTAGAGGGGGGTGAATAGAGAATTAACACTTTTTTAATTACTTAGATCGGTTTTTACAGATTAATGAAAAATAGCATACAAGGAGATTATTTAACACGTATAAACAAGCTTAACTACTCAAGCAA
>JAMKQA010002541.1:0-46459 GCA_024699735.1 Posidonia australis
AATAAGACATTGTCTTTACACTATATTTTTGTTTTTTTTTTTGTTATCGGTTTAGAGAGGGGGGGGGGAGCGTGGCGAGTTTATACCATCTTCCAGCCACTGTGAATTTTTTTTTTTATGCATGCCCTAGGATTCGAACCTGGAACCTGACGTAGACTTTTTCATGAAGATCACCATGAGAAAAGGCATCACTTTCCTCAAGTTAAAGTCGGTGAATAGACTAATATGTCATTGCAGCAATAGCAGGAGTATATAGTCCTTATTAAAATCATCTTAGTGAGAGGAGTAAATGTCTAATTGTGGTTTAGGCTTAAACTTGAATATACCCTTTAGCCACCATACTGTGTCTCTCCACTTCTCCATTAGCTTTGAACTTGATTTTGTATACCTATTTGCAGCTTTGAAATCATCCCCCTTCTCAAGGTACTTGATGATGGAAAACTTACTTATGTACATACAAATACTATGGAAGTTCACTTTACTCAAACACAATCCATCCGATACATAAGATACTCAAAATTAGGTGGAACTGCACTTAAGGTACATATATAACATACTTAAATAAAATTTGAAAATTAATGTTTTACACATTTTTATAATTCTACAAGTTACTTAAATTATACAACATAACAACAACATGTACTCATCCTTTTTTTCGAATAAGTTGATTTCCTTTTGATGAAGATTTACGAATCAGTCGACGACCAGCATACTCTTCATAGCGCTTTGATCTCTCATTATCACTCAACTAGTCATTCTCATACTCGTCGTCGTTACAAGTGTATCACTTGAAAACCACACAAAACAAACCTACAATATGTTACAAATAATGACGATTGTATAATAAGAATTTTAATATGACAGACATATATCAAGAATTGCAAAACTCAGATATAATTTGAAATTTTACATAAAATTTTACCTTGGAGCGTCATATCGACTAGGAAGTAATTCCTCTAATTTGAATGCTTAATTTGGTATTTATGTCTGACTGTAAATTTATCTCCATTTATGATAATCGGGAATCAAAGTAATCCTGATGAAATTGGACTCCTCTAACAAATCGGTAGTATCAAAATTTTGATCAGATTACAAGTCACGAGTCCAACTGACGGAGTCCTGGGACAATGGGTTCGGCTAATTGGAGTCGGGTCGGAGTAGTGAATTGCTGAGAATCCGTATATGTGGTTTGCGATGCAAATCGGAGATGAGGCATTCGGTAAATCTTATCATTAAATTACAGTACTTTCAGCAGTAAATTGTTACACCTTGTTACTGTAGAGTAGCTTTGCCTGATTACTTTAAAGGTCCGTCTGGTAGGACTTCTACGTAGCTTTTAGACATATAACTTTTGTTAGAAGCTGAGGTGGTACAAAAGTTCCACCAAACAGTCCTATATAACTCTAAGCTTTTGAGAATCACCTAGCTTCTGTATCTGTGTTTCCTTTGTATTTTCAAAAGCTGGAGATTGACAGCTTCTATTCAGAAGCTGGTTTTGATATTTTTTATTTCCATATTTGCCCATCCAACTATAATGTTATTACATAAAAAAGCACGATTTATTTACAAAGTTTGCCACTCACTATACATTTCTGTCCCCAAACCCTATCTCCTCTCCCATTCGCATCTACTACACTCCGGCCTTCCCAAGCGACTGCGACTGCGATAGCGACAGCGGTAGCAGCAACGATAACGTCGACGGTGCTTCTGCAACGGTAGTAACTGTAGCGACAGGTGTTTTTCCTCTTCTCCCCTCTCCGGGCTTCCCCCTCCCTCCACTGTCTTCCTCCTCCCTCTATTCTACGATTTTTCATGGTTCTCTGCAAGACCACCATCTTGGAGAGACTAGAAACCATACCATATCGGTAGGGAAGTGCGATGCTTTAGTATTTAGGGTAAAGGTGATGGTAGTGCTTGATATAAGGTAGGATTTGGATTTTTTGGATTTCAATGTAATAAATAAGGTTTTTTATTTTAATTTTTTAATGTAAATAAAATAAGAAAGTGCATTACAATTTATGTCAAGCAAGAGGGATCCTGCTTCTCACAGATTTTGGGTTAAATTTCTTCTACTTAAAATCAACCTCAATCAAAATCTGATAGAGTCAAACATAGTTGACATGTAGTTGGATAAATTTCTTCTAGTCTCTTATAGTTCATTTTATCTCAGGTTACCTTTAAGTTATAGTTCATTTTATAGCTAATTTTATACCATTATGAACCTGTAAGTTATAGCTCATTTTATCTCAGGTTCTTCCAATTGAAAGAAATAGATAAATGGGCCAATATTTGATGCCATCATTGTTTATTAGCTTGTATAAAGCTTACATCTCATTGTTGACTGTAATTTTTGATCTAGAGAGGTAGAAAGAAAACTAAAGAAACCAAGGGATAGATATATCCTTTTTTTTTCTGTTTAGGTAATCATGTTTCCTGGAAATAAGAAGTATGATTTAAATTGAGAGAAAATTCACTTACTTTCTCTTCAGGACTAGTGAAATAGAGAGAGAGAGAATCAATTGCTTAAGTTTTATCTTAGAAACACCTCATTCAAGCCCAAAGCTAACTAGAATGAAGACCAATATATTGGTTGCCACGTTTCTTTTATTTTCTTCCGGTAACTAAATGAAAGAAAGTATGTTCATTTTCTTTTCACTTTTTTCCAGTTCATTTAACCCGTGAAATAGAGAGAAAATGAATTAGTTTAGTTCTATTTCGAAAACACCTCATTCAAGTCCAAAGCTAACCAGGAGCTTATTACTCTTTCCAGTACATGTGCAATCTTTTTATTTTTCTTCTTTCTCTATCCTAACTCATAGGTATAGCATTTGAATCAATACAGAACCTTTTATTTTGTGTGAATTGATATATTACTTATCCCGGTCCAAACATAATGGAGGTATATAACATTTCGTATTTTTTGTTTAAAACGTTAGATTATAAATAAAGTAGCTTTTTTCGATTTTATCTATATTATTCAGTCTTATATAACCCTAAAAGAAAATCTGAATTTAATGACACAAATTAGGTGCCAAGTTGAATATTGATAAGCCAGAACAATTTTTTTGAAGCTAATAAAAAGTTACCTACCTCAAGTATATTTCATTGCCTTGGTGGAATACCTTTCTATGTTTTTCTTGATATGTAAGACTTTGTTACTCTTGTAATTATAATTGATATATCCTGTGTTTTTTTTGAAGCTAATAAGACTTTGTTACTCTTGGTGGAATACCTTTGTATAAGGGTTTGTGATTATAATGGATATATAAGACTTTGTTACTCTTGTAATTTACATTTTCTTATTAGTAAGTGTTCTTGTCTTTATCTTAGCCGATGATAACAATTGACATTGGTGGATACAATTGCTTGACAAAAGAAAGCTTCTAATCGTTGTTATTACATGCTGGTTTACCTGAATTACCGTTTCGTTCATCATAAACATAGACAGAGCACATTCTAAACCACTTGGAATCTTACTCTCACAAAAATATCCTTACAATAAATTTAAGAATAAATTTAATCAAGACTAAAGCAGATAACATGATTAGGTACATGCACTTGTAATTCTTTTCCCTTGTTTAGTTGCTTGTCTTGTACTAGTTACTGAACTTAATTATTATTTATGATCTTTTAATTTGTATCATTGTTACTCATATCTGTAATGGTTTTTTTTGTTATAATATGATACATATACTCGTCTTTGAAGATAAAATATCATATGTTGTTTATCGTACAAGAAATGATATGATCTTTTTTTTTATTTTGTTGGAGGAACTAGTAGATGGATTCTGAGGATGATTGCTCCAATTATGATTGTGCTTTTGATGATATGGAAAGTGATAAGGAAGATTTCTATGAGGATGAAGAATTAGAGGATGCTTTAATTGCACTTATAGTTGCCTTGATGCAGTATTATATTGAGAAATATCTAACAAAAAGAATTATTCATGATGCTCCTTTTACCGGTAATCAAGTTGTCCAGAACATGTTAAATGGACATCCGAGGGTATGCTTTGACTCTTGTAGGCTTCTACCTTAGATGTTCATTAGGCTAAGTTCTATTTCCAAGGCAAAGGGTTACTTGAGTGATAGTCGTCATGTTTCTGTAGAAGAACAACTTAGGATTTTTTTACAAACTATCGCTCATAGACATAAAAACTGTTCTATCCAACATTCAGGTGAAACCATTAGTCGGTATTTCAACCAAGTATTAGATGCCATTTGTATTTGGTCTCATGAAATGATTCGACCTAGGGAAAGTTTGTTGAACACACCACAACATATAATACAGTACAGAAACGGCAAATATTACTCTTACTTTAAGGATTATGTTGGAGCAATAGATGGTACTCATATCCATGCAATTGTTCCAAAGGAACAACATCTTGCTTTTAGAAGTGGAAGGGATCCCAAACACTGTACCCAAAATGTCCTTGCTGTGTGTGATTTTCATATGAGATTCACGTTCATCTCAGCTGGATGGAAAGGCACTGCACATGATTGTAAAGTATTGAATCATGCACTTTACAACCCATCCCACAACTTTCCTATGCCACCTGTTGGTAAGAATCCATTTGTGCAAATGTCTTTTACATGTTGTTGTATTGAGATTTTTTATATCTCATTATATATTTTTCATGCAGAAAAATATTATGTTGTAGATGCTGGTTATCCCAATAGAAAGGGCTTTTTATCCCCTTATCAAGGTACAAGATACCACTTACCTGAGTTTCAGGCTGTTCAATCTCGTGGGAAGGAGGAGAAATTTAACTCGCTTCATTCGTCACTAAGGAATGTCATTGAACGTTCATTTGGAGTTCTCAAAAAAAGGTGGAGCATATTAAATCACATGTCTCCATTTTCTTACAAGAAGCAAGTGAAGATAGTTGTGGCTACAATGGTTGTTCACAACTTCATTGTTGAGCAAGGCCTTCAAGATGAAATATTGTTTGCATTTCAAGATGAAGAGGTGCTAGTGAACAATGACCATCCAACTATGCATGAAGATGATGACGCTTCCATTCCAGATGACACATTGATGGGAGTCATACGCGATCACATTCGTGATGATATAGCTTCTAGTTGATGTTGTTGTATATTTCATGTTTAAGATTTCTATGTAGTTCATGCTTAATTGCTTCTTTATTGTTATATATTTCATGTTTGAGATCTCTATATAGTTCATGCTTACTTGCTTCTTTATTGTTATATATTCCACGTTGGAGATCTCTATGTAGTTCATGTATTCCAATACGTTGACTGTATATTTAAATCTAATTTCTTCTCATTAGATCAATGGAGCAAGTAGATTCAAATCCTGAATGGAGCATTGTTCCTGTAGAAGCATGTGATATAACCACTACAAACAACAAAGGCAAAAAAAGAAAGCATGGAGATCTAAATGAAGCCGATCCGGTGGAGAAGCAAAAGGCTCACTGGGATGACTTCAAGGTTCAGACCTCATCACTATTTGCCTTGAAGAGGTGTCTATTGGAAACAAACCAACATCAACCCTTAACAAGGTTGGATATGATAATCTTATAAGAAAGTTCAAGGAGAGAACAGGTTATGATTATACACGGATCCAACACAAGAGCCATTGGGACTCATTAAAAAGGGACTGGCAGAATTGGAAAATCCTAGGGCAACAAACAGGGATGGGTTGGTGTAGTGTGAAGAAGGCGTACAAGATGTCTTCTGAGTGGTGGTCTAACTTTGCTAAGGTTTGTAATTTTGGATAGTGTCATTTACTCACTTATAATCAACATCTTAATTTCTACAGTTTGGGTTGACAATATACATTATTGCAGTGTTACCCAAAGGTTGACAAATTCAAGGATGGACCTTTACTATATGAAGACAATTTGGATTTATTATTCAAGAGATCTGTGGCCATAGGAGGAGATGTGTTCATACCGTCTGCTCTTGGAAATAGTGAAGAAGGTCTAATACAAGAAGACATCATGAATGATTTGCGAGGCTTTAGTAGATTGATGGCTGGAACGGAAAATAATGGGAGTAACGAAGGATCTCTTGCTCCACCAACCCCTCATGCAAGTGGTAGTGATAAGAAGTAGAAAGTTTCTGCAGTTGTTAGAATTGAGAGGGGTTTGCAAAAAGTAGTTGTTGTGGTGGAGAAGAAGTATGAAATACTACAAGGAAGGAGGGAAAGTGAACAAAGGTATTCTATTGCCAACTGCATTGAATTACTTAATGAAACAACTATTGAACGTAATTCAGATGAGTGGGACTTTTGCTATAGTCTGTTTGGTCAACGTGCAAGTAGACAACTTTTTGTGAACCTACCTGATGTAGAGTCAAGGGCTAGGTGGATTTTGAGGGATTATAAGAAGCTTTAGGGATCTTCTTTTTTTACGGTTCTTGTTTTTGAAAAGTCCCTATTTCTTGTATCAATAACTCTAATTTTTTGTGAATGACTGATGATATATGGGATGACTGATCATATTTGTTTTTTTCTCTAGTATCCAACGATTGGTTCCTTTTTGAATGCAACGAGCCTCAATCTATTTAATGATTTTTTAAGAATTCCACTGGTTTGATGATCCTTTATTTTATTTAACTATTCTATTGCGTCTTTAACTTGTTTGTGATGGATGATGGATGCTAATCAAGAACTGTGGATTTGACTGCAGTATCCATTGTCCTATCATCATCGAACTATGACCATCAAGTGGTATCAAAGTATGCTTACCTCCATCGACCGATTTACTCATGATATCGTCTTTTCCCTAACGTCGATCTCGCTCTGCCTCCGAGTCTCCAATTGTTGGTTCTTCATTTTGACGTTCGTGCACCTCCCTCCTATGACCTTGCTCCACCTCGTCACTTCTTCCCTATCCCATTGTGAGCATCTCAAGGTAGTCGATCCCCTATCGCGAGCATCATCTCTCTCTACTCCAAATCTGGCCTCCTCCACCGACAAACGGCCTCCTTTCTCTTCCTCCATCGTTGATCCGACTAATGGAGGTGCCTCTGCCATCCAATGTCTGTAAGGATCTTTAGGCTTCACTAGAGGGGAGTGAATAGTGATTTAGTGAATAATTAACTAATTTTAGAGTTTGTTTATCAATTTACAATATTTCAAGTAATTTGAATATAACTAGGAAATTGATATTATGTTAAAGCATACAAAGAAAGGGGATGAGAGACAATGATATGTACAAGTAAATTTATAGTGGTTCAGCCTCCCCAGCTTAGTCCACTCCTCGAGAACCCCTCGAGAATTTCACTAACCTGATCTTGTTCTAGGCCAAGATCGAGCCGTACACCCTTGACGAATCCTCGCCAAGCTCTGCAAGAAAACGCGGCTTCCTTCTCTCAATCCGGAGAAGAACCTTTACACTTGGATTTTACAACTCTTTTTCTACAATCTCCCAAACTCAATTTGGCTAAGTGGATGGATGAAAATGAAACACTCTTGCCTTGGGAGTTTTTCTAATGAGATAGGAGTAGAATGCTTGGAAACTTGAGTAGCTTGAAGCCCTATGTGAGTAAAAAGTATTGGTCATCTTATAGGTGAAGAATGGGGGCCTATTTATAGGAAAATATGGGTATAAGAATGTATCTAACGTCTCTCTAACGTTCACCAACGGTTACTGATTCGGTATGCCGAAATCAAAACGGTCGAGCATTTTGGTATACCGAAAGTAATTCAGTATGCCAAAAACCTCTGATTCAGTATGTCGGTGAAATTCGGTATGCCGTTCTGGGTGTCTGTACTGGTTTTTCTAATCTGCACATATTTCGGTATACCGAGGAAATTTGGTATGCCGAAAATGCCCTTAGTCCTATAATGAGTGTTTTTCAATGAATGGTTGGTTTTAGGGCTAAGGTAATTTTCCTATGGCTCTATGTGGATATTTGAGAGATTAATATAAGTTCCTAGGTACACGCATAAATAGAAAATTACATCAAAATAATTACAAATATTATTTAATTTTTCTTCTCCTTTTCCTTCATTTTGAATTCTTCTTGGTAGCACATGGATCTTTTTCTTCTTCAAATATCGTCCTTTTTATGCTTGAATCTTCTAAGTCTTTCAATGATCTTCTTGGCAAATATGAACTATGAAATATTCTCATAAAGCACATTAGTCTTTTGTTATCATCAAAATCAAGATAAGGCTAATAAAGCCAACAATGTCTACCTATCCTCCGCATCCACCTCCGTTTCCAGTCGATTCTGGGAGAAGACAGAGAGAGGGGAACACGGGCTCGGGTGGAAGAAAGCGCGTAATAGTTTGGTTTGTTTTGATTATTTTTTTACTATTTTATATCTAGCGATTTGGCTTTTACTATTTTATTTCTTATATGCCTCTCGTTATTTTATGGTTAGTTAAGTACAATAATAACTTGATGCATTACTAGACTTAGTTGATTAAATATAGAAATTTGGTATTTGATTAAAAAATTAGTTTTTGTTTTTATTGTTAGTTAATCACTACATCATTTAAGTTAATTACTGTTTTTATCTTAGTTGTATATGATCTTTGGCATATTTATATATTTCATATAGATTTAATTAATTTTGTTGAATATTGTTCAAGATAAAATTTTGAAATTAGAAAATTATTTTTTCTAGATTTACTCAAATGATTACTAGCAAATTAATCACTACTGAGTTAGCAAATATTGAGAAATTAAATGGAATAAGTTATGAAATGTGGCACTAGAAAATATACTTTAATTTATGATAATCTGGAATATGTTATTGAATCCAATCCTTCAGAACTTGACAACAATGTCTCTGAGGTGGAAGTCAAAAAACATGAGAAATGACAAATCGATGACAAAAGAGTAAGGAGTATCGTATTTATGTTCATGGAAGACAGTCTCATAATTTTTTTTGAGATTTACGATATTTCACAAAAATTGTGGAATACTTTGAAAGAAAAGTATGATAAAACTACTGAAATAAATACTTAACTTATTCTTCAGAAGTATAACTCTCACAAAATATAAGAGGAATAAAGTGTCATGGAACATGTAAACAACATAATTGTCATGGTAAGAAATTTATCTACTGTTGGAACTTCTATTCAAAAAAGCTACAAGTGACAACTATACTTAATAGTTTACCAAATAGTTTTAATATGGTGACCACAACCATGAGATTTACTCCATCCCTTCAACTCTCAAAATTGCCAACAAGATTAAGAACTAAGCAAGAGATCATGTCTAGCTGACGGAAGGAAGAGATAAATCTGGAGGAAGTTAATTTTACGCATCATAAGCCTAGGAAAGACAAAGACCAAAACAAAAGGATTGGACCGAATAGAACGCAATTCAAAAACCAATTACAGTTAATAAGCCACGGGGATCTTGTCATTTGTGTAGCCGTTTTGGTCATTACAAAGCAAATTGTCTAAACAAGGATGGAAATAAAGACGAGGTACCGGAACAGAAAGGCAACAAGAGAGTCTTCATTAGCGTAGTGGAATGCAATAACGTCGTTGCACTAAGCTTAAATGATTAGTGGATTGATTCTAATGCTACTCGTCACATTGCGAAAATAACGAAATGGCTAGAATCTTTCAAAGAATTCAAAGCTAGTGAGCAACGCATCAATATGTGAAACAACACATATCTGGAATTCTGGATATGGAAGACGTTGACTCTTACCACTTGAATCTGCAAAACAGCATCATGGTCTTGAAGGATATTTTCTATGTACCTGGCATAAGGCGTAATCTCATTTCTGTCCCTACACTCATAAAAAATGGCTTGAAAGTTCGTTTTTATAATAAGTGTGTATCTATTAAAAAAGACAAGAAAGTACTTGCTATGAGAGTGTTTGTTCTAGAATAAGATTTATTTTGTATTTCTATAATAAATGATGAAATAAATAATACTAATATCATTTATGATTATTCTCTGTGTTTATTGTCTGATTGTGATTTATGACATGCTAGATTAGTTTATCTTGGAAAATCAAAAATGGAACAAATGGTTGAAATGGACTTTCTCTCAAATATTAACAACGTGAAATTAATACCATGTCAACATTGCTTAATTCGAAAAATGACTAAGAAACCATTTAGTATTGGATATAAGAAAAATGAATTATTAGCCTTGGTATATTCAGATGTATGTGGTTCACTTAGTGTGAAAATATACAACAATAAGGAATATTTTGTAACATTCATAGATGATTTTTTTAGATATGCATATGTTTACTTAATCTCTCATAAAACAGAGGTGTTGAGTTACTTTAGGAAATATAAAGCAGAAGTAGAAAAGCAACTTGGAAGAAGCATTAAAATATTAAGATTTGACAAAGGTGAGGAATACAATTCAAAGGAATTTGAATAATATTGTCAAGAATATGGAATAAAGAGGCATATTACTGTGCCATATACGCCACAACAAAGAGGTGTGACGGAACGGAAAAACAAAACTTTAATGAATTTTGTTAGATATATGTTATCACATTCATGCCTTCCAAAGAAACTTTGGAGAGAATACCGACCAAATCTATCAGAGGAACTCCTTATGAGTTCTAGAACGGAAAAAAAACCTAATATTAATCATCTAAGGAAATGGGATTAATAGCCATGTACTCATTCCAGGTCAACTCAAGGACAAATTAGATTTTAAAACATTAAAATACAGATTTATAAGATATTGTGAAAAATAATTAGGATATAGATTTTTCGTAAAGACAAAGGAATTATTGAGTAAAGAGATGCTATATTTCTAGAAAATTTAAAGGAAAAAGAGTATGCTCAAGAAAAAGATGAACCATTATCAGTAATTGGAGATGATTACTTTAATGGTATTCGAGGAAATGATTTAGAAAATGGAGATCAACTAGACAAAGAAAATACAAATGAACCCATGGAAATAGTGGAGAATGATCAGTATGACTAGTCAAATATGAAAAATATTGATGAGCTTGTAAATAACCGACCTGGTGTCTCTAGAAATAAAAGAATAATAACTTAGTCTTCATGAATGAATGATTATCATTTGTACTCTTATGAGCCATAATGTTTTTTAACAAATATAGATCAAGAAAATCAATATATGAATTAAAATAATATTCTAGACAATGGTATCTCAAATTTTACAATGTGATTGTCCAAATGGATTTTATCTAAAATAGATTAGACAATTGTGTGTATGTTATGAAAAGTGAAAGTAATTTTATAATATTATCTTTATATGTAAACGATATTTTGTTTGCCACAAAGGATGTAGAATTGTTGAATAAAGTAAAAATTGAACTTAGTGCGAAATTTGAGACGAAGGACATAGGAAAAGCATCTTATGTCATTGGAATATAAATCTTTAGAGATTGGAAGTCTAGAATGTTGAGTATAAATTAAGAAAAGTATTTACACTCATTACTTAAAAGGTTTGGAATGCAAAATTGTGTCTCTACACCTATACCATATGTGTATGGAAATAGATTGAATAAAAGTTAATATCCTGGAAAGGGATAGAAACATCTGAAAATGCCATATGCATAAGTGGTTGAAAATTTAATGTATGCTATGTTATGTATTAGATCGGATTTGGCATATTCAGTAAGTTTGGTTAGCAGATATCAAAGTAATCTTCGACCAATACATTGAGAAGTTGTTAAAAGGATTATGAAGTATATCAAGGACATGTTGCAACACAAACTAGTATACCAAGCGAAAATTCTAGAAGTATTAGGTTATTCGGATGCAGACTTTGGAGGTGATAAAGATGATGGAAAGTCCACATCCAGACACTTATTCATTTTTAGTGATGGTGTTGTATCATAGGGAAGTAAAAAGTAAGGTTGTGTTGCTAGATATACATAGGAAACTGAATACATTGCATGTAGTACAACTACTACACATGCTGTTTAGATTAAGATCAGATTTTTGAACGACTTAGATCTTAATCTGATAAATGGACTAATCGGAATATATTGTGATAATCAAACAACAATTAGTCTCATAAATAGTGATGCTATTAGCTCAAGAGGAAAGCACATTGAGATACATTATCACTACATTCGTGATATTATACAGAAAGAAGAAATAGATGTGAGTTATATTCCCACCTCGGACATGATTGTTGATCCAATAACAAAAGCAATTCCAACAGAGAAATTTATCAAGCATGTAGGTTTGATGAGATTAAGAAATATTTCAATGGATAATGGAGATGAAACACATTCTCATGAAGAGTGGAAGTGAAAATTGAGAAAAGCTCATATATTCCATGAATAGTGGAAGTATATAGGAATTTATAGTTTAGTCTTCATGACTAAGAGTCCGTTTGGTAGAACTTTAGCTTTTGAACATAAATGTAGAAACTGTCATAACCCAACTTCTGAAAATATAAAAGAATTACTATTCCAAAAGCTACATGTTTCTAACAAGCTAATAGTATTTGGTAGAACTGTTGGACCATTATAGTTTCTGGAGAGAAATTATATGTTTCAAAAGTTGTCTAAAAACTCTACCAAACGGACCTTAAGTGAGAGATGTTAGTAAATGTGATCAAGAAGACCATAGACATTATAGAAAGAGAGAAATTTTCTCCCTTAATCAATAGAGATAGATTAGGACAGAGGAATTATGAAAAATAAACGCCTCTTCTATATATTAGATTTGATTTTAATTAAGATATGATAGTGAAATAAATCCTCGAATATTCGTTCTTATGAAGTCCTAATCTCTACCAAATCAACTGTCCTATCATCGTTGATCTACGACCATCACTTAGGAGCTCCACTCAAGCATGTTTAAGATCTAGATTAGAAGAGACAGTCTTTTCTATTTCTTTATCTTTTTCACTGACACATTTGTGAGAATATACCCACCTTACTCTTCACATGTACACCTTGTTATAGTAACATTTTGCTTGTAACAGTGTTACATATGGATTTCACCTATTTGGTTTTCATTAACCGTAGTATCCCATCATTGATATTGTAGTATTTTTAATGTTTAACCAGTAGCATGTTAGAATTGCCTCTCATAGAATGCCACGATTGTTTTTCCCCTTACCCTTGTAATATGACCCAAAGCAAGATAATCTGTTGGGTAAAGAAATCCGAATATCCAAACAGATACAAACCACAGGTCCAAACAGATATGGAACCATTCTATTGTGATCCGTCATGTATTGTCTCCTTTTAGTCCAATACATGTCTTTTTTAGATACAAGTAAATGTGTGTGATCTGAACATATATCGACCTCTTTCTAATAAAAAAAAAAATCTAAACATCCATTCCAAAATCGATTAACTATGAGAAGGAGGATTTATTTATACATAATTACAAGTTTAATCCTCACATTTACCAATGTACAACACTAAGGTGTCAAGATCTATTTACTAGGCTCAGAACCAAATTCTTGAAAGATCATTTTAAGAATGAGAATTGATGAGAACAGTCCCGAAACACTAGAATAGCTTTGAAAATTGTGAACTGTTATATAAAAACTTTCTGATTAGTAACTAGGTTTATGTTTATTACAAACTACAAGAGACTCGAAAACTCGATCTTTGTTGATCTAGCAATTAAAGCACATATTTATCAATTTAGTTGTGCATCTCTCGAATAAAATCGAAATAAAATCAACTCATATTAAGAAGAAATTCCTGTACCGAGTTACCCAAAATCCTTACAAAGGATTTTTTTTTTTTAATCTCAAAAAGTACGGATTTGTAAAAGCAAGCCTCTATAAAAAAGCTTGCATGTGTGAGGAGAGATTTTTATTTTTACTTGTGAGGAGAGATATGACGGCAAAAAGCCTCTATAAAAAACATATTGAAATTTGAATTAGTTTGGATAAATCTTAAATATGTAATCGATCTTGTTTGCAATGACCCAGTGGACGTACCATCACAATACAAACTGCTTCTAATGTAAGTTGAACCTCAAAGCTTCGCTCCAAACGGAAATTGCACTTGAAGTACCGTTCCAGCTCTTTGCTTTTCCTCTTTGACATTCTGGCAATTGCTTATTTCACTCCTTGTTGAAGATAAAATACAGATAAATCAAAGTTGAAAGGGTAAGACTGGAAAACGAACGGAAGTATAAAAATTCAGGTCTTTACAACATAGGTTTGTAAGAGATAATATTTTACCCCCTAGACAGAACCAAAGAAAAATGACGTATACTGATGGGGGTGCTACGTCGAATTCCTGATAAGATGCACTCAATTCATTAAGATGAACATGCGCATTATGAAAGAGCTAGCAAGCAAACCCATGCATGGTACGAATACGCAATGATCTAAAATCTGTAAAGCGATTGCATCTAACCTCTAGACACCCTGAAATTCGCAAGAAATGGAAGCAGAACTGCCAGAAAACTCGAACGAATTCATGAATGTTAAATCATAAATAAGGGGTTCAGCGCAGATACACCAGTCCAGTCCTGTGTGGAAAACTAACAGAATTTCCAGCGATTATTGCAGTTTACACACGTCACAAAGGTTGTCATTGGCTCATCAGCACTGCGAGTCTGCATCTGATAGTACGTACACTTCCTCTGACCACAGCGACCACACTTGAACTGGTCGGTTGAGGCTTTGGCAGCCATCCCACGTTCACATTCAAATAAAGCCTTCTCCTTTATCAGCTTATTCTGGAGCTTACGCTCATCGCTGGCCATCTCTTCAGCTGTCATATTTATTAAACTCTCAGGCTTGATATGTCCAAGAAGAATTCTTCTTCGCAAATCTGGGTTATTTTGATCCTTAAGGTTAAATAATATCGACCTATACTTCTGCTTATGTGCACCAGATGAACGTCCTAACTTTTCAAACATAACAGATTCCAATGAGACGGCTACACGTATTGGGTCACAAGCTTCTACTTCATCCCTGATGTCCTCTTGAGCCTCTGCAGATACCTTGGACAATGCTTCAGCAAAAAGTTCCCGGTTCTTGTCTCTCACGGCGTCATTACATTTGACCATAGATGTCAATTTTGGTGGCTGGTTAATAGCAAATGATGGTCCATTAGCTGTAGATGATCGCTTCTCTTCCCTTGTATTCTTCTCAACCTTAAGAGTTTCCTTGTCGATTGTGCCATTGGCACCAGACATTTGATCCAGCCTCGTCTTCTCGACCTTGAAACTTTCAGCTCCAGTGGGTTTCTCAACCTTTATTCTTTCATTTGTTTCATTTTTCTCAAATTTAAAACTGTGTGACCTTGAAGCCCCACCTGTCACTGTCCCAGCCTTTTGAACCTTCACAGTTTCAGCCCTCTCTGATTTGAACTCAGCATTTACAGAACCTTTTTCAGAGACATTGCTTTCCTTCTTCTTGGATGTCTCCTCGATAACCTTTTTCTTCCAGAGCTCGCACAGATCAGAAGCAGCTCTCTGTATTTGTTTTAGGGGATGTTTAGTGAGATAACTTCTAAGCTTCTTGCCCACCTGTAATATAAGGAGATGCTTGTGAGTAGTCATGAGTACATTGTGTGAGATCATCAACCATGATTGAAAAATACCATTTCCAGGCCATATTACCATAAAATAACCCCATAATAAAGCTTGCTTTAGGACCCATCCAGCAGCATTTCAATGATTCAGACAGACAAGTGAACGATGGATGCTTTTATTATAATCTTGGATAAGAGGAAACAAATTAATTGATTGTATGATGTTTCCACAGAAGCCATATTTGCTCAATCTATTTCAGTCTTTCAGTGAATTAACTATAAAATTAATAAAATATAAGAGTCATTACAATATTCTCTTTTTTAAACTGTGAGAGTACTGCCTCACTAATAGATTAAAAGAGTAACTACTGACTTTTAATTAACGAATGAGTTGATTAGTAGACCAATACAATTCTTTATCCTTTTCCTAGAAAAGGTTGAATGTGTCGATCAAGATCAGAACATTGCCAAACAAAGTATTTTCTTAACTAGCTCCACTCAATTATTCCCTTCAAGATCATATTAGCTCAACATGCCATCATCCACAAGGAGTTCATTATTATCCTACCTACATAACATCATCGCTGCCAACAAAAATGCTAAAGAAGCATAAAACATCAAGAGTAACTTATAAAATACAATAAGACAAAGGATAATAAAAATATGCAATAGCAAGCAGTACAAGGTTATAACTGATGAGCATGTTACAAGCTTACAAGTAAATTTCCATACTAATTCTGCTGATTAGCATAAATGATGTTATTATCTAAGATGGCTAGCTAAATAATTGGTTACAGACTGAAACCATGTAGTCAGTAAGCATTTTCTCTACCAAAAGAAAGTAATCATTAGTTTCAGGAATAACGATAACATATACGCACATGTTCCGTAAACGCTTCGTTTTTATTGCTCTTAGAGAATTAAAGGCGGAAATTTTCACCACTAAGCTTTTAGCAAGCAATTCTTCGAGTTGTAATTACCTTTGTTCAACACCTCAACCATACGCCTATATCGACCTAAAAAGGAATACAGAAGAGACAGCATTCCTCCCATGTAACTTATCCACGAGACCAAACACCAAAGACCCAAAATTTATCACAAGAAGAGAAACCTAAACAAGGTATTCCGACAAAAAACCCTAGTTTTCCAAACGGGTAAGTGCCAAATCACGAAGAAAGCGCAAGAAAAATCACAAGTCTGAACAAACAGAAGCCGAAGCCATCGACCCATCTGCAAAATCGACCTTGCAGGAAGACCCACTCCTGCAGCAACCCCATTTTGCAGAAGACTCGATCACATCGACCCTTTTTTCTGTCCCCAATACCTGCGTGTCAACCAGAACCTTGACGGTCACCGGCACCACCTTGAGCCTTCGGATCAAGTCGACACATCGGTCGACATCAGCAGGGTCGCCGCTCTTCTCCGCCGCGTCGGCTGCCTTCCTAGCGGCCTGGAAGACTTCCAGGAGCTCCCTCTCCGTGGACGCCATGGTCCGAGGACTGGCGATATGGGGCAAAGATAATTCTTCTGTGGGTAAAATCTCAACCCTAGAAATAGAGAGCGAGCGGACCACCGCGACGGCTCCGTTGGAAATAATTTTGTCCCACGAGGTAAAAAGGAAGGAAACGAGGGGGGCCGTTAATCTATTAGAATATTTTTTTTTAATAATTTTATAAATTTAAAGAGAATCGAAACACTGTTGATTTAATGTTTGATTTGTTTTACGTATGTCATTTTTTCCTGTAAAAAACATAAAGTTTTGTATTTTGTAGATATTATTAATTAACTATTATTAGTTATTTATCTGTGCTTCCTTAGTTCTTACACTTTTAATGTTTAAAATATATTTATTTAGATGATTCGTACATATTTGAATATTATATAATACATATTTATATATAAGTTGATTTATCATAAAGATTTATCATTTTGTTGTATATGAACCAATTAACCCACCCATAACTTGTTACTCAAATAGATTGGATTGGGTTATGAGTCAAGAATCGGAAAATTAAGTTATTACTAGATCTATAATATGTTATTTCAAAACAGATTGGGTCACGGATTAACCTCTAATCCGAGTCAACCCGACTGTCGATACCATTAAATGAGAGCGCAAACAAATGCAATAGGAATAGGATGTACTTTAATTTTACCAAATTCATATTTATTTAAAATTTTTAAATACAGATATAATTATGGATATTTGTTGGAGAAATCGAAATACAAATGTATTTTTGGTACTTCACAAATATTGAATATGAATGAAAAATGATAAGGATAAAATTTAAATATGTAAATATATATATATATATATATAGCATCTAATTCAATTATAAACTTGATGAAATATCGACATAATATTTTATAAATTATAGATGCATTAGATAAATTGTTGACTTGATAAAATATAAATATAATCATATCTTATAGATAATAAATCTATAATGGCCAGAAGCATGGTTCAAATGCAACATAGGGAAGATATGTCTTTTACCATAATCATACACAATACAAAAATGTTCAAATATGATAATTGATTTTCATATTCTAAATGAAATATGAATAATAATCCAATCTCAAGTGAATATGTGATGAAATGAATAGAAAATCAATTATGGACATGCTTTTAATTTATTTTAATATTTTAATAATGATTATTCATTCTAATTACAAGTATTTGGCAGTAGTATTTTTCATTCTATACAATTACAAATAAAGTGCTATTAATAATATAATAAACATTTTAGATGTATGCTTGTAACATATGTGTATTAGTGTACTTGTTAAGACTTTGGTATAGAAGAAAAGGTCATATGTTCAATCATATATTACACATTTTTTTTATAGAATAATAAAAAATTAAAAATCCAAATATTCATGTTAGTATTCGAAAATTATAGCAACATTCAAATTCATCAATGTATTTGAAAACTTGTGTGAACCATTATCGGTATTCATTTCTTTACTCGATCGAATATGTAAAACAAACATTACTATCGTTTGCAAAAAATAAAATAAAAAACAAACATAAGTATCTAGAAATTTCCAGATGCCAATCTAGGCTGTAAGGTATTAGCTAAGCACCTTGTTAAGTTAACATATAAACAATAATTATCGAGAATTAGTAGTAATTACTATAATAATAATAAGGAATGACTTACGCGCATCTTTTTAATCTTTCTTACAATATGTTCTATATGTCCTAGTTGGTGATTTGAAATTATTTTACAAGTCAAACAATATCTCTAATATTAAACAATTTGTTTGATAATGTTTGACAACTGCACCTCTATTTATTGCCCTTCAGAATGTATCAACTTACCATTGGGATCAATTTATTCCAATTTATACATTCTTAATAGAAATTAAAAAAAAAAAAACAAATCATTTTTTAAATAGTAGTTAATCATTTGCAACAATCTGGAAATTATGAAAACATTAAATTGTAAGAGACTTCATAACTCCTCTTCCGTTTTAGGAGGCTATAAGATGATATGAGAAGATAGAGAGTGCAATTATTAGGTACATTAATGTAATCTAACACTCCAAATTAGCAGATTCTGATGAAATTCCAACCACTTGTAATAATGTGTAGGTCTCCACTCCCCTCTCTCTCTCCACCCAACATTATTAAACAATTCCATAGGAGCAGTGCACGTGCATCATTCCCACTCTACCTATCCGCCGCTCTCTCATCTCTTCCCTCCCAACCATAACCCAACAAGCACCGCAGCCATGAACACTCCAGTTTTGCAAAAGCCAGTACCTGGAGGAGGAGGAGGAGGAGGAGGAGGAGGATGTGTTCGTGTGTGCTCCTCCTACTCTCGGCTCAGGATCCGTGCCTCCTCCACCGGAGAAGGCCCCCCTAGGCCACCAGCGGAAGAGTTCGCCCCCCTGGCGGCCGTGTTCCGGCGGCGGCTCCTGGTGGGCGCCGGGTCGGCGGCTGTGGTGGCGCTGGGTGCCAACTTCGCCGGGGTGACGAGCTTTTTGCTAGGGTTCAAACCCGACTTGGGAAGGCGGCTCAAGCTTGACGCGCTCTACCCCATCAGTGGATACACGCGATGCCTTGACTCCACCAATGGCTTCGGTACGATCCCTCTCTGTCTCTTCTCTCTCTCTCTCTCTCTATAGTCTCTATGAACTGTGTCATTTTTCTTGGTACACTTTAGTTTTTCTGCTTCAAAGAATTTTGGAAGGGCGGATGTCACGGAACTAGGAAGAATGCTTTGGTGTAACTAAAAAATTATGGTTTTTTTCAAGACAAACCAATTTATTATTAGAGGGGTTGTCCACAACGCCATTGAGAGTACAATGTATGTCTTCCATTTTTTTTTTTTTTAATATTTTAGCCCATTAGAGTACAATGTACAATGTTTTATGTGTTTATCATTGTTTTATTTGAGATTAAAAGTGAATGAACAATAATTCAAGAACAAGAGTTTCATCCGTTCATGATTAATAAAGTCTGCACCCTTTTTTTTTTCAAAAAAGAAGATCTGTTCAATAGGCCAATATCATGTTAGATATTTTTTCTTGTAAAATTGAGGAAGAACAAAGGGTAGAATTGAGTTGTATTAAGTGTGTAGTAGCATAGAATTAGACGTGTACCATTGTTTAGATGTGTTGCGTTCTTTTACTTACATGGATATGTAGTATATACCTCAATTCAAAGTCAAGCCCTCCCATATCATTAAAATAAAAGCGGGATTATGAGTGTGTTTTAGTCGAAACATCACAACAATCAGAGGCTTTTGTCTTCAGAAAGGATTGATTATTTTATTGCTTTACCTGTTCCAGGCAACAGTGATTTGTTTGAACTGAAAAACTCATCTAACATTTCCTCTTATCTGAAAAAAAAAAAAAAAGACAGAGTTCATCTATCCGGCCAACTGGGTAGGAGATCAGACTCTCCTCTACAGAACCATTGGTAGAGAGGAATCCAAGAGACAACTCGACCCACCACCACTGGACGATGGTAGAAGACCACAACGCAGAAATCTCAACGAACCATTAGTTGCATTTGGACCACCGGGATCAAATGGAGAGCTTAATGTCAGCGTCATTGTTTCTCTAGTTCCTCCTACCTTCTCGTAAGCCAAAAAAAAAAAGGGGAAAAAAAAAGGAGGAACCTTGCATACCCAATGCTTTGATCCAATTACTTAATTGTTTCTTTAATTTTGGTGTAGAATTGAGGCTTTTGGTGGCCCGAAGGAGGTGGGCGAGGCGGTGGTGAAGACGGTGGTGGCCCGAGGACCTGAAATCAAAGCGAACCTCATAGAGTCTCACATAAGGCGTGATCGCTTGGAGGATGTGAATTACTATGAGTTGGAGTTTGTGGTGGAGAGCCCTTCGTTCCGGCGGCATAATGTTGCTGTTTGCTGTGCAAGTCAAGGGAGGTTGTTCACCCTGAATGCTCAAGCACCAGAGTCAGCCTGGCCGGTTGTGAAGGAGGAGTTCTACAAGATAGGTGGTTCTTTCAACGTTACCTTCTGAATTCTGTTCACAAACATAAAGCGCAAAAGCATGCCAATTCAACTAGTTCATGCAGAAGTGAGGTTTTTTCTTTTCCCCATTGTATGACATGAGAACTGACCACTAGCCATATCTGCAATTGCCATTGTTGGCATATTATGTGCAGAATTGCAGTTGCAGTTTTAGAATGTACGGAACAAATTAAACAATGCATCGGTTATGCAACCAAGTCTTTACATTCTTCTTATAACAAACAACATGTTTCGGGTGGAGCAATGTAGCATCTGCCGGTGGGTCTCAATTTTATTTTATTTTATTTTTTATTTGGTGAAGAAGACAATGAGCCAAGTTGAGTCAAAAACAACTACGTGGCATTTTAAGGAGTTGAAACAACCTTGGGAAAGTGCATTTTAAGGAAAGTTACTTATGTTGTGTTTGTTATGTTGAAATAGAGACTAAATTGGAATGAAAAAAGTAGATCGAAATGAAACTTCGATGTTTGGTATAAAAATAATTTTGAAATAGTAATGGAAATGAAATTCTCTTAAGAATTAAATTTCCATTAAATATAACAATTTCTTTTCTTTCCTTTCTAAGAAGCAAAAAAAGGAAATTAATTCCTTACCTATTGAACTCTATGACTTCTTCGCTCCTCCACCCCCTTCTTTCTCCCTCTTCCACTCCCATCCTCCTTTGGCCCCCTCCTCCTTCTCTCTACTGCTCGATCTCCTCCTTCCTTCTCCCATTTGCCAGCCTTGTTCTTGTTGGAATAATCCCGCACTAAAAAAGAGAGGATTAGGACCTACAATTATATATAAATGGATCCCTCCACTTGTTGTTAATTGATTTTGAGTTGCATGTCTATATTTCAATATGGTATCAGAGCCAAAAGAAGTTCAAATGAGCCCAAGTCCACACACATCCACTCATGTTTAAAAGAGATACTTGTTGGACCTAAAATAGGTCACAAGTGAGGGGGAATGTTTGAATAGTTCCACATTGAAAAAGTGAGGATTAGGACTTGTAGTTATATATAGATAGACATTGTCACTCATTGCCAATTGATTTTGAGTTGGATGTCCATATTTCAATAGTTTCCCTCGACTACCACGACCCCACCACCAACACCAAGAAGAAGAAGAAAACTACCATCGCCTGACAATGGTGCTGCACACCTCCACTCCCTCCCTCCTCTGCCCCCCTCCCTTCTCCGCTAGATCTCCTCCTCCCTCTGTCACCTAGTACCACCCTTGAACCGAATCTGAGATGGTAATGACGAAAATTAGGCGTAGCTATATTGAATTATGGACAGAAATTACAAACAATGCAGCTGAACAGTAACACAACCCACTCACACATAGGCACCAAGACATGGGCGTAATCTGAGACACATTGGAACCTCCAACTGAGCACAAAGCTCTCTCACACAAGACACACACCCTTATTTCGATCAAATTTCCCTTATTTATACTTTAGCCAACTTCTGGGATCTTTTCTCCTGCCCACGAACGTTGAGGACAACAATGGAACAGTCCCAAGCTCTTGGATCATGTGACCCGATTTCGCTCGCTTCCCCGCAATGCTTCCAACCGCTCTGGACCGGATGTTACCTGGTTCACCTCGTTCTCCTGTAACAACTCCCCGCCGCTAGCAGCAACTTTGTCCTCAAGGTTGAGCTCCGAGAACTTGTGTTGTAGCTTCCAATAGTTCTCCCACTTAATGGAAGCTTCCTCCTCGTGCTTCCACTAGACCAGCACTTTTGCCACAGCCTAGTTGCCCTTACGTCTTATCCATCTAGCAAGGATGATAGACGGCCTCCTGTTGATGGGTTCCTCTAAGGTCACCGGTGACTCAAGAGGAATCACAGTTGTTACTGGCCCAAGTTTCCTCCACAACTGGGACACATGGAAGGTGGGATGGATGCGTGAGCCTGGAGATAATTGTAGGCGGTAGGCCACCTGCCACATCCTCGCAAGGATTTGAAATGGTCTGTGGTACCTCGAACTCGGCTTCTGGTTGCTCCTGAAAGCTACTGAGCCTTACTTGTAGGGTTGAAGCTTCAAGAAAACCCACTCTCCCACCTAAAACTCTCTTTCTGTCCGATGACGATTAGTAAATTGCTTCATCCAGTTCTGGGCCCTCGTGATGTGATGTTGCAAGAGAGAGAGGATTTGCTCCTTGGTCCTCAGCTCTTGATCAACCGCTTCCACTTGTGACGTTTCTTGAACATATGACAGAAGGGTGGGTGGTGGAATGCCGTATAGTGCTTCAAAGGGTGTCATTGCAGTGGATGAATGGGTTGTGGTGTTATAGCAATACTCTACCCACGGAATCCATTTAGATCACTGCTTGGGGAGGGTGGAAGTAAAGTACCTTAAGTAAGTTTCAAGCACTTGTTCAAGGCTTCTGTCTGTCCATCCGTCTATGGGTGGTACGTAGAGTTGAAACATAGTTGGCTTCCCTGCTCCTTCCACAATGCCATTCAAAAATTACTGGTGAAAGTTGGGTCCCTGTCACTAATAATTTTCTGAGGAATACCATGTAGCCTCACGATTTCACTAATGAATTATTGAGCCACCTTCGTCGCTGTATAAGGATGCTTAATGGGTATGAAATGGCCATATTTTGTGAGCCTATCCACCACCACCAATATAATTGTATTCCCTCTTAACATAGGTAAACCTTCGATAAAGTCCATGCTAATTTTAGTCCAGTTATGTTTAGGAATTGGCAGTGGTTGTAGTAACCCAGCAGGAGCCAAGTTATCGTACTTATTTCTCTGGCAGGTATCACATTCTTTCACGTACTGCCTAACATCCTTATGCCACCCTCTCTACTACACATTGGGTTTCATCCTATGGATTGTTTTTTCATATCCTGAATGTCCGCCCAAGGGAGTGTCGTGGAACTCCCTAATCACCCTTCGCCTGAGGTCTCCCTCCTTCGTTACTAGCAGGCGACCTTTATAGAATATGATCCCATCCTTCAACTGATACTTGTCAGCCCTTGGCTCATTTTTCTCCCACTTCTTTACCACCTCCTGATATTCTTCAGAATCTCGGAGAGTATTCTTATAATCCTCAAACCACTTGGGAATTAGCACTGAGATGGCTTGACTTAAGGAATTGTCATCCTTTCTCGACAAAGCATCTGCCACCCTGTTGCTTATTCTTGGTTTGTACTCGATCTCAAAGTCAAATCCCATGAGTTTAGCTAGCCATTTCTCCTATAAAGGAGCATGAACTTGTTACTCCAGCATGTACTTGATGCTTACTTGATCAGTCCTGACCGTAAATCTTCGTCCCAGTAGCAAAGCCCTCCATTTCTTGATGGCCGTGAGAATGGATAACATCTCCCTCGTAGGTGGACATGTGCAACTGCTTCCTCCTCAAAGTCTGGCTCATGTAAGCAATTGGGTGTCCGTCCTGCATGAGAACAACCCCCATTCCTAAGCCAGAAGCATCACACTCCACTACAAACCTTTTTGAGAAGTCAAGTAGGCTGAGGACAAGGGCACTGGTGAGGACTTGCTTCAAGGTTCTTAAAGCCTGTTCAACCTCTTCATTCCATCCAAAGGCTTCCTTCTTAAGCAGGGCAGTCAATGGTTCAGCAATCTTACCAAAATCCTTGACAAATCTCCTGTAGTACCCAGTTAAGCCTGAGAAACCCCTGAGTTCCTTCGTTGATTTGGGTGTCTCTCAAGTTTGAACAGCCTTCATTTTCTCCTTTTCTACCTCCACCCCTTCAGTTGTAACAATGTGGCCCAAGTAAAAAACCTTATCAGTGGCAAACTGACATTTACTCCTTTTTACGCAAAGTTGGTTCTCTCTCAAAACTTGCAGAGTTGTGGCGAGGTGTTGTAAGTGAGAATTGAAGTTTGGGCTGTAGATGAAGATATTGTCAAAGAAGACCAAGATAAACTTCCTTAAGTATGGTCTAAATATCTCATTCATCTGTGACTGGAAGGTACTAGGAGCATTACATAACCCAAAAGGCATCACTAGAAATTAGTAATGGCCATTGTGGATTCTGAAAGTAGTCTTTCAACATCCTCCTCAGTCATCCTAATCTAATGATATCCAACCCTGAGGTCCATTTTGGAAAACACCTGAGATTCTCCCAACTCATCCAGCAGGACATCAATTAATGGCAGGGGTAGCAATCCTTCACAATGTTCTCATTCAAAGCTCTATAGTCCACACAGAGCCTATGGGATCCATCTGCCTTCTTGACCAAGAGAGTTGGGAACGACAAAGGGCTGTGGCTAGATCTCATCAACCCTTTGGTAATATATTCTTCCACTTATTTCTATCTCTTACTTCTGACACAAGGAATACCTATAGGGCATCATAATAGTAATTCTACTACCATCCTTTAGAAAGATCCTGTGGTCACATTCTTTCTTAGGTGGCCGACCTTCCCTTTCTTCAAAGATATAAGAAAAGTCTTGTAAAATTCTCTCCACATGAGGATCCTCCACCAGGTCTATGGTGTGGACATGGATCTGGTTAATATGCACAATAGCCACTTACTTAGCTTGCTTGAGGTTGTGTGCCATCTCCTTGGCATCCACCATTTGAAGTTCCTGTGGTGTTCTCCCCTTCCATTTGCACTTGTTTCCCTTGCCAATTAAACCTGACATACATGACTTCAAAATTAAGGGCCTATTTGTGCACAAAATTTGATTGGAATTGCTAAGAATTGGAATTCCAGAGTCAACAGGAATTATCTAGGATTGGAAAGTAAAGGAAATTAATTTCCTGTTGACCAAGTTTCTTGTTATTTGTGCCTGTTCAAGAAAGCAAAGGAAATGAGACATACCCACAGCCACAGCCGGCGTCACCACCAACCCCACAGCCACAGCCCCACCGGCCTCACCCCCAACCCTTCAGCCGCCATCGGCATGGAAGACCACCACGCCTTGGTTAGCACGATTTCCGAAAACACCGTCCTTATCCTCGACTATGGCTCCCAGTACACCCATCTCATCACCTGTCGGACTCGCCAGCTCTCCGTCTTCTCCCTCTACGTCACTGGCACAGCCACCCTCCAGGCCATTACCGACCACAAACCGAAGGTAATCATCCTTTCCGACGGCCCCCACTTCGTCCATGTCGACGAGGCCCCATGCTTCCCCGACCAGTTCTTGGAGTATGTGGTGGAGAACGGGGTGTACGTGTTAGGAATCTGCTACGGGATGCAGCTCTTGGTGTAGAGGCTCAGCATGAGCTTCTTGACGAAGCGGAGGTGGTTGTGGGTTGTGGAGTGGTGGGGAGCGATGGGTGATTTTGGTCGTCGGGGAGGATGTGGCGTCGGTGATCGTGGTGGTGCTCTGACTCTTCCTCTGGCGGAGGTCGAGGTCGCCCAACTTGGGAAATCCGGTTGTTGGGGGGAAGGTGATGGTGGTGGAGGAGGAGGGAAGTAGTGGTGGTGGGCCAATGTTTTGGGGGGTTCAGGTAAAACTGACGACGGTGGGGAGGAGGACGGTAGGGGGGAGGAGGACGGCGACGAGGGGGAAGCCCTAGATGGTGAGGAGGGGGAGGAGGAGGACGATGACAGGGAGGGGGAGAACTTGGACGGTGAGGAGGGGGAGGGGGAGGGGGAGGACGGTGGGAGAGGGGTTGTCGCGAGAGAAGGAAGATTGGGGTGTAGGTCAGGAAATCAGGTGAAATTCCATAAAGGATGTGGGGAAATGAAAAGCATTGGGATTTAAATACTCTGGAAAGTAAAGGAAATGAGTTTCCTTTGAAATCATTTCAGATCAAATGCACAAACACCATCATTTTAGATGGTCAACAGGAAATGAGATTTCCATCAAATCATTTCTTGTACTTTCTAGATGCACAAACCCCACCTAAGGGTTACATCTCTTAGAGATTTCAGCCATTGCATTCCTAAGATTACATCATAATCTCCTCATACCACCACATAGACATCAATATACACTTTCAACCCTTCAATCTGCATTTCTAACTTATGATAGACTCCCTCACAAGGTATGAAGTCCCCTGAGGCCACCATCACCTTCACATTGCTCTGGGTATCAACAGCCAGTTTAGTGCTCTCCAAGAACTGCTTATTAATGAAATTATGGGTGATGTCGGGGTCTACTAATACCGAAATTCTCCTACTTGCTATCCTCCCCAAGACCCTGATAATATATGAAGTGGTAGCCTCTGTTAAAGCATGTATAGATATTTGAGGTACTTCCTCCAAATCCTCCTCACCACTTCCTTTTTCCACCAACTCTTCTACCTCTGTCTCCTCCTCCTACGAGAAGGTTCCTTACAATAGGAATAACCTCTTGTTTTTATAGATGTGACTGAATTGCCATTTCTCATTACACCTGAAACAAAGTCCTTTTCTCTGTTGCTCTTTAGCAAGAGACAGTCCAGAGAACTGTATCCTTTTCACCCCATTTCCACCCATTTCCACCCATTTCCACCAATGTTGGCCTTCCCATTGCCCTCTCCAATGGCCCCCTTCACCTTCCTGTAACCTCCCCTAGTTTTTTCTCCCCTTGTAGGCCCAGATCCCATAGTTATCCTTCGCTTGGCCTGCAATTTGGACTCTTGTAACTTGGTTAAAGAGATAGCCATTGCCAAGCTAGATGGTTGGAAGCATTTCACGTTTAAAAAGATTTCCTCCTGAAGCCCTTCCACAAAGCACGAAATCAGGGACACCTCATTGAGACCAGATACTCTAGTTGCAAGCACATCGAATGAATTGAGATATTGAGCCATAGTACCTGTTTTTTTGAGTTTAAACAACTCCTCCTGATAGTCTTTGAGTTGTGATTCACGGAATCGGACTATGAGTTCTCCCATGAATTCACCCCAGTTAACCACTTCTTTCCCTTTCTTGAAGGATCTGAAGCAATGCGCTGCCACCCCCCTCAAGTTAATGGATGCCACAGTCATCCACTCCACCATCGGAACCTGGTGGTAAGCTAAGAGTTGCTCCACCATGTGCGCTCACTCCTTAGGATCTGACATAGCCTCGTATACAGGGAATTCAAGCTTTAAATTCCTGTAACGAACCCTTCCCCATTCAGATCTATAGATCTGTTTCCACTCTTCGTGCTAGCTTCATCATCACCATTTCCTACTCTCTTCCTGGTGATCATCGACAAACTCTTCACCTTCATCTCCAATGTCGCAAACTTGGCCTCCACTTTGCTCTCTAACCTCTGCATGAAGTCCAGCAGTTGCTGCTCTAGTCGCGATTCCGTGGATTCTCCCCCCAATGTCATGGACCTCCCTGTGATAGAACTTCTCGACTCTGATACCAATTTGTCACCTGGTACCACCCTTGAATCAGATCTGATATGGTAACGACAAAAACTAGGCATAGCTTTATTGAATTATGGAAGGAAATTATAGACAATGCAGCTAAACAGTAACACAACCCACTCACACACAGACACCAAGACACTGGCATAATTCAAGGCAAGTTGGAACCTCCAACTGAGCACGAAGCTCTCTCACACAAGACACACACCTTTATTCCGATCAAATCTCCCCTATTTATACTCTAGCTAGCTTCTGAGTTCTTCTCTTCTGCCCGCGAATGTTGAGGACGACGATGGAACAGTCCCGGGCTCTTGAATCACGCAACCCAGTTTCGCTCGCTTCTTTGTAATGCTTCCAACCGCTCTGGACTGGACGTTACTTGGTTCACCATTCTCCCACAACACCCTCCTCCCATTCGTTGACCTCGTCTCCCTCAACCCCCATGACTAGACATGGAAATTGGGTCGGGCCGGCCCAGGCGGGCCCGGGAAAAGATTACGTGGGCCGGGTCGAGCCAAGTCTGTCGTAGGTCATGGGCCGTGCCGGGCCTAACAGGCAGGCCCGCCAAGGCCCGCGGAGTAGGTCCATTTTGGCCCACGAAACTCCCAGGGCCTGGCCGGGTCGGCCCGTGAACAGTAAATTTAAAAAAAAAAAAAAATAGATTCATGCTTAACAATGACAGCTCATGATTTAGTTAATGGACAAAACCATAGTTCAAGTGATTCAAAATGGCATATATACGTTCAATGATATGAGGGAAGAACCAAGCTTCCAATCTGTGCTTTTTTACTCAATGGCAAAATGGAATGATCAAGATAAATTCATGGGTCTGCATAAAACAAAGTCGATTGGTGCATAACAAAACTACCCAACATCCAAGCCACCACTCCACCTATACCGTCGGTCAGCCCACTGGAATACCCAAACCCGACCACCGTCGACCCACAGCCCACTCCACTTCCGACAACCGCCAACCCATAGCCCGCACCGCCTCTGACCAACCACCACCTGCCGGCGTGACCACCTCACGCACACCACCCACGGCCCGCACTCCACCTCAGACCACCACTCAACCACCAGCCACTCCACCTCCATGGCCAACCTGTCGGAACCCACTGCCAGAGTTCATCACACACACGCCTCCCCACACGCCAAAGCCGCTCCATGCCTCCACACCCAACACCTGCAGCCACTGCCAACAGCTTGAATTGCCGAGCCCCAACCACAGCTTGCTGGACCACCTTCCACACATACACCCCCTCACCGTCGGCCATCAAAACAAAGTGCAAGCAAAACGAAAAAAAAAGGGGGGGCAAGCAAGCACGAGAAGAGAAGATCAGAAAGAAGGAAATACCTCCACCAGCGAGCCTCTCTCCAACCAGTCCCGAAGGGTCCGATCCATTGCCGTCGAGCAACCGCCGCACGAAGCCCTGCACCTAGCCGTTGCACCAACGCTGAGCACGACACCAACGCACTAAGAGCACTCACCACCGGCTTTGAGGAGAGATGGAAGGAGGAGTGGCCGTTGGGAAGAGGAGGAGAAATGAGATGGAGAGAAGGGGGATGGGTTTCGTCTGAAAAATAAAGAAGAGTGAAGAAGAAGGGGGCGGGTGAAATGAAGTGAGAAAAATAAAAGGGGAAATTTTTTTTTAGGCCCAATGGACCGGCCTGGCCCAGCCCAGCTCGTTGGCCTGTAAGCCCGACCCACATGCGGGCCATGGGCCGTGCTGGGCCCATGGTTTGTTGCAACAGGCCCGGCCCAGCTCGGCCTGGACCAGCCTTCGGGCCGGCCTGGCCCGGTCCAGGTCCAGGCAGGCCGCAACTTTCATGGACCGGGCCGGCCCAGTCCAGCCCGATTTCCATGTCTACCCATGACTCCACCACCACCACCAAGAAGAAGAAGAAAACCATCATCTGAAAGGAGAAGAATGATGAGGAGCCCAACAACAGTGCTGCATATCTCCACTCCCTCCCTCCTCTGCCAGATCTCCTCCTTCCTCCTTCCATTTGTCGACTTCGTCCCCCTCGACTCCCAAGACCCCACCATCATCGCCAAGAAGAAGAAGAAAACCACTACTCGAAGAAGAAAAAGAATGACAAGGAGCCTGACAATGGCGTCACACACCCCCACTCCCTCCATCCTCTACCCCCCTCCATCCTTCGCTCGCTCCCTCCTCTAGATCAGGCAGAGAACAATATCTCTGTTCTGTAGCTTTTGAGTCTGTACGTGATGAATGTGAAAGAGAAGGACTCCTCTACATTCGCTACTGCAATGGGAGTTGTTGTTGATCACTGAACATCCCTATCTAGTTCGAGAACCTCTCCTCAAAAACCCTAGAATCCCTGTAGTGGAGCTCAATATCTCCAATTCTAGATCAAGCGTCTCTCTTCGCCACTGCTCTTCTACTCCTCAAATCGAGAGAGAAGGGGAAGAAAGAGAACAATGCCATGGTCATCAATTGCATACTAATCTAGGAGTAGAATAAAATTATTTCATTCTATTCTAGTCTATTTTAAATTTCATTTTAGAGTTCATTCCATTCTTTCTTATTTTTATTTCAGTGTATCAAATGTTACCTTAATGTTCCTCAAAAGTTACTTGTTAAGAAGTTAGAAGATTTTTTTAGCACAAGCTAATTTTAAGAAAAAAATCTTGCATGGATTTGATTAAATACATTCATTCAGGACACAAAGCTATAGAAAATCTTGCATGAAAAGCACAAGTGAGCTTCTTGAGAATCATGTTATTTGGAAAGTAATTTTATTCTAAAACCTCCTTTCTAACAACTTTTGAGTTTTGACTAACATCAGCTTTGTAAAAACTTAACATCTAAGATCTTGTGTTGAGATTTTGACTTGAAATAACCTGACAAACATCTGTTGTGTTGTTACTTTGATACAGAGGATTTACATATGCTTGGGGTGGACATTTGCTAATGCACAGTTTCATTATAGTAGAAAAACAAACGTTTGTATCGAATGTCTGCCGATGTACTACGTCAATATAGTGGAAAAATAGACGTCTGTCTCATTTGTAGTTTCAAAATAGGGATTTAGTAGATGTCCGTTATGAGAATTTTTATTATAAACTGATCTATTTTACTCCACATATAAACATATCATTTTGTTGAGATTTTAAGGTGTTAAAGATCTTCCAACCTTAGACATATTTCAAGAGTTATTGGTGTCGATGACTCTCTCTAGGATGAAGGTATTTGATCTTCTTCTCCATCAATCTTTTATATGTTGTATTCATCTTGGATTCTAGTGAAATATCTTTCTCTCTGTTTTGAGAACGTAGACCTATTTAGTCAAATATCATAAATCCTCATATTTGCATGTGTGCTTATTCTATTTGTGATTTTCTTTATTTCTCTTTTGTCATTTGATCTTTATTCGTGATGCTAAAAAAGATTATTTCTTTGACATCTAGGCCTAAAAGTTGATCCAAGTAGGACCTTGGAAAATATTTTAAATGAGTGAAGCTGAAGCTCAAGATCAGAAACATTAGCGATTCTTGTCAAACACTAATCAAGTTATAAAGATGCCAGGATAACAAAGGTTGTGACCTTAGAACAACAAACAATCATTCAAGATAATATGAGCGTCAAGACTTGGTTCACGAGACAAATGAAGTCGAGTACAATTAAACAAGGACATGAACTGGCTTAAATTTGCTTCAACAAGCAAAAAAATTATTCGAGCAAGCCTCATGAGCATACATCACTAGCAAAGACCTCTTTAGAAACACTAACTCGACATTTTTATTGATGAAATATCTGTTGACATGAATCGCAACCATTTAAATACATGGTTTACTCAATGCTGACTCTTGCTGTGACACCATGTTAGGCTAATTTGTAAGAAGGGAAGAAGAGTGAATGTTCTCTATTTTAACGATATAATGAGAAATTCTTTATGCCATATGGACGTAGTTATGTAGAGAATACATGAAAGATCATATTGTTCCATCTGTTTTTCTTTAGCAGCTGGAGTTTGATGTCTCAGTTGGTAACTACCATTCAATCTCTGTTGTGAGCCGAATTGCAGTTCGAAGAGTGTTTTAACAGACCATTTTTTAGTTTCAAGCAATAAGCGGAGGATAAATTATCGGACAAGAACTTTAACACTGTTGACAACACAAGAGTAACTAAAAGATACGTCTAACATTTATGATATCTAAAAAAGGAGTTGATAATTGATACCGCATGTCAATAGAACAAAAATATCATGCATTTGCCTCATATAGACAATGATGGTTGCTCCGTGATTATTAACTCAAACTCGTGATTGAATAACCCAACGAGGAGCAACAGTATGTCGACGGACAGAAAAGTACAGAACCTCTTAAGCTAAAGGATTATGCATATTCAGAATGCAATACTTCCTTAGCTAGGAGGATTATGCATATAGAGAATGCAGTACCTTCTCACCCATGGAAGTCACAGTAAATCTTGCAGGACCCCCCATCAAGAATGCAATTCAGTTAAATCAGACAATATATCAACCGGAATGCAGATGAAATCGGCGGCAAAGAAGACAATATAACACAGATATCTGGCCTCGAACTACTCAATTACGTAGTGACAAGCCAGTATAATATCAATTCCTATATAAACTTGGAATCCTGGAATGAACAATGCTTCTAGGATCTACAGTCCAAGAAGAATGAATAGAAATGACCACCAAGACTGCATGTTAGACGTCATCACATTTTCCGGCAAGGAATTTCAGGATATGTGAAGAAAATCACAAGTGAGCTGTTTAGTCTCTGGCTCAGCAGGCGACCTGCTAAAGAAGTTTCTGCCATTGTCATAATATCTATTATTCTCTTCGTCCACTGGCATAGCCCTGGAATATGTGATCTCAGAAGTAATGTTACTGTTACTAATGGAAATCAAAGATGATGGAGCTTTAACATTCTTCCGTACAGATCGCGAAGATCTGGAAGGAGTTTTTGAACTCCTTCCCCTACGTCTTGTGTTGAAGTAGCCGGAAGCAAGAGCTTCCAGTGCTTTTGTTGTAGGGGGGCGGCTTCTAGTGCTTTGCCTACGTTCATTCATGCCATGCTGCTGATCAGAAGGTACCATATTAGAGGTTTCAACTGGTCGAGAACCATCAAGGTGCTGCTGCGACTCAGATTGTGAAGTTCCATTCATATGCATAGCATCCTGGCTCTCTGTTGTTTCTGCGCTAAATGGTACAGTGGTGTCGAAGTCTGGTGGAAACTGCGGTATATTTAGATCAATCAAACCTCTATGTTGGGATTTTTCAACAGATGAAGCCATCACATTGACAGAGGCAGGACCCACACTGCTACCACTAAAAATGCGAGAACCACTTTCATTTGGACTGCCTTTACCAGGAGAGCAGTTTGATATTTTACCTGGAGAGCCACCTTCACCTAGATAGCTGGTGGATGTTTTACCTTGGGAGCTGCCGTTTCCACTCCCACTGTCAATACCAAGTTTGACGACCACAGTATCAACTGCATGCAGTGATTCTAACTGGCAGCTTTTCTCCTTTTTCAATCGACACCGTCTAGGAAAAGAGGGATCACCATGACCAGTCTCTGCATAATTGCCTAGACAGCTGCCTTTTCCACTTCCACTGTCAGTGCCAAGTTTGACATCCAAGGTATCAATTGCATCAGGTGATTTTGACTGACAGCTTGTCTCCTTTTTCAAATGATGTCCTCTAGGAAAAGATGGAGCACGTTGGCCAGTCCTTAAGAAATTGCAAGAAGTTATTTTGTGGCGTTTTGTTGCAGGAGATAAGTAGTTCAGCTTGCCAAATTTTTTGCTGTGACTATTTATGTTCTTTGCTGTCTGTTCACTCAGAGCGTCAGTGCCCTGTCCATTTGCATCCTGTTTATGGATTCTCTTCTTCTTTGGAATAGGAAGAGGATGATCAGATTGCATTTTTTGATCCATCGTGCGCTTCAAATTGTTTCTCAGGTTTTTGCTGTCAGATGTACCCAAATCAGATTCCTCTTTCTCAGGTAAGGATGCATCACCAGAATCCAGGTGCTCTGAAGAACCATTGAACTCTGTCCCATCCGAAGAACTAGAGGGAATGTAATTACAAGTATTATCTGGAGGCAGACTTCTGATTTCTCTGATTTTGTATGGTTCTTCTCCCTGAACTAAGCTTGTATCCACAACTGTAAATTTCATTAGATCAGAAGTGAAATTTGGGAAGCTTGGACGGAGATAGCAGGCTTGATTGTTATTGGGTGGGCCATTTTGGTCCAATGTAACATCTGCACATCCATCATCCTCCTTGATGCCACTGTTACCTTTGTCTCCTTCCACCTCCAGCACCAGTAGCATTGGATCTGAGGCAACTTTGTTAAGCACATCGCTCACAGAATCAAAGTAATGTTCGCCTTTCACAAGCTTGCTTCTTGAGAATTTCTTGACACCAGGAATAAGAAATACCAAATTGTTCTTTGAAGCAGCACCAATGTGATCTTTTGGCTGCTCAGAGTGCCATCCTTTTGCAAGCAAACGTGGCCAAACAGCTTCCCAGAAGAGATCATTTGAGCGTGTTTTGCTTAACCTAAAGTTCCCTGTTAAAAACTTGATAATTTCTCCAGAAGTGAGAGCAGAACAGGCCTTTCCAGCAGGTATCTCTGAATGAATGGATAGAGCTTGATTTCCTTTAACATGATCCAAGGCAACGCCGGTGAGATCATGCTTTCCTTTTCCAATGCCAACAGCGTCTACAAGTGCTTGAATTCCAACAATGGCCTTTAAAGTGACCACATAATCCTCCAGAGAAGTTTCACCATCATTGAAAGTCTTTGTAACCTGAGCATTGATTGAAATGTGTTAAACAGCAAGAACCATTAGCGTAATGACCATAACGATAAATCTGCATTACATACAGATAAGATTAATTCAAAAAATGAGAGCAAGATATAATCATCTGTGCCTCAATTAAAAAATTGCAAAAATATCTAGGTGTGTCAGGTTGCTATGAAATGGTAGTGTAAACACTGAATCAATCATAGGTATTATGTCATCTATGCATGTCTGTGAGCATTTCATAAGATAGAACGGAAGTATCAAATTTGTTTGTAGTTTTAGATGACCAATGCATTATAGTAGCACGAGAGACCTAGAGAACTGCAGATGGCATTGACATAAACAACAAGTTGAATACTTTTCTTTAGCCCTACAAGCAAATTGAAAAAATGGATGACCAAAAACCATCTATACAAACCAGAAAAAGTGAAGCCATCCCAAATCAGGCATAAAAGTGGGACAAAACTGGTGAAACTTGTAAACCATGAAACTTGTTTCATACTGGATCTAAAACGCTAGAAACCACCTGGGAATACATTGTTGTAACTTGTAAGTGATAATGAGAAAATTAAGAACTTAACTAAAAAACAATGTGTAAAACAGAAGAAGGCTGAAAAAGTTACAGTTGCAAAAGCTAGATGATGGAATTAACATGTTGGTGTTTGTGTTTTTTCCGTTATTGTTGCATATAGAAATTTGCAGATTTACTTGTGGACATCACTGATTTTATCTAAAGAAAGAGTTGATTATCTAGTGAAAAATCTTCAGCATTGCAGTACACCTAAAGGCAATATAAAATGTTTAAACAATAAAATAACATTGATTAAGAAGCTACCTTCAGCAAAGCATTTTTTTTGTCTGGTGACAACCCAGGAAGCAATCGAGATAAGAGTTCTTGTTGCCTCCAGCCACTAAAAATACGTTGGCCATGTATGCATCTTTTATTTTTGCTCTTTCTACAGTCTGACCACCTGCGATGTGCACTTGACTTATAAAATGTTCCATAATAGAAGGAAAGTACATCACCCATCTTCTTGCTTGCAAGAAAATTCCTCACGTGAACAAGGTTTTTCCCAAAAATGTAGAGACCAAGGACAAAATATTCAATTTCAGCATCACTCCAAGAAGTACTCTGTGAACCAGGAACAGCAGAACAACATTTAGACTTCCTTTGTTGCACATTCTGTGATTTCATATCTATATGAACATCCGATGGAGCAGAGTCCAGGCTTTTCAATCTTGCACATGGCTTTCCATCAGATGTTTCAGTTAAAACTTCAGCATCTTGTTCAATGTCAGATACCGCACATTTGGGAATTTCATAACTTAAATTTTCAGCTGCACACAATTCGTCTGTGCTGCTACTAGAATTCTGACTTTTTCTACTTTTGTCTAAACCTGCTAATACAACTTTATCAGTACCTTCTCTATTATACAAGATCTCTTCCATGTCCTCTCTGTTGCAGTTACCATGAGCGGGAACCCAAAAGACTGGGATAGCTAACCCTATTTCAACAGCATGATCAACTTCATGTACTCCATCAGCTATAATTGATCTCTGGGTTGACTGCAAGCAATCCATCTCCATTTTTAGGGGTGGGAGTTGAACTTGATACTCGTCTCCAATACGAGGAAATATTGATGGGTCTTCACCAGAAAAATCTAGTGGAAGCAAATAGTCTGGAGCCATTTCTGTAGACCTCTCAATGTCGTGGTTTTCTTTGATAGGATCCATCTGCTGAGAAATTAGGTGCATAGATTAAGAAGCGGTAGTTTGTTAAATATGAAAATTGCACTGATCAGGAAAAAGGCGGAATATAAAGCCTCATAATGTAGGAAAGAATCGAAACTGTGTTATAGGGCAGTAACCGTTGCATACATCTGAGCACAATTCTCTATATATACATGTGAATTTTTTCAACCAAACTTGTCTTTGACAAATGGGTAGAGATGCGAAGCTATAGACAAGTTAAATTGATAAAATGTGGAACAGAAAGTTGGGGACGACTTTAAAATATCTAGCAGATCTGCTCCACATAGTCGCATACACTGGAAGAAACAGGTCAAGCTGAGACTAAAAAGTGATACGGTGGTTTCCAAGGAACAAATTGGTATCTGAGTTGATAAAAACAATAGTCTTTTTATTTGAACTGAGAACTAGTAAGTTTTAAGAGAGCATTTTATAAAAATAAATGTTCCTATAACTCAGTTAAAGTCAAATATGTCGCTGGTTGTCTGATTTTCAAGAATTGACGAATTTTTCATATTGAGTCTGTTTTTTAAAATTCTCACAGGATCTGAAGGGTTGGGTGTTCCAGTTTTAGATCTCTTGGAGTCAAATCTATATCATATTTAATGTTTTTCCTTTCCATCTCCATTTGTAACTCACTTGTTTGATTCATCTGTTCAGTTCCATCAGCTAACATTTTCTTGATAGGGAATCCAGCGAAAGGGAATGGCATCCTAAAGAGAAGATTGAAATGCACATACGTGTGATCAAAGAGAAGATTGAAATGCATCCTAAAGAGAGGAATGAAAGGCATCTAGTTAGACAACTCTTGTCGTAAACTGAGTTTCCACTCCTCATGCATTTAGTTTTGTTTCCTGCTCAAGTCATGTTACATCTTCATTACTTGGTTTACGCAATGCTCATAGCTGCATATCTTGTAAGCCCATCCATGAGTTTCAACAAAATATCCCTTCTTGTGAGCTCTTAAAATCACACTTTTATTCGGATACTTGTTAGAGGACTGCAGAGTTCATGAGACAGCAAATATACACACTAGTGTTAATACTAAATATTGGATTGGAGAAACTCTGGTGAAAGAGGTGACAGTGAAAGTGCTAATTGGTGTCCCTCAGGCTGATCAAACAGTGGTTGCACGATCCTAGTAAGATTTCATTCGCAAATTGTTCTGCATCATACAATCCTTGCAATCTAATCTAAGGTTGACTCACAATCACAATGTTCAGAACTGAAGTTGGAGAAGGATGCTTAGAACGAGATGATGAAGGGAGAAGGTATTTGGAGAAAACTAATGTATGTGATTTAAGAGTCCTAGAAAACCAGGCAATGCTCATAAAATAAGATGAGTAAAATCAGCTTCAGATAGAATCGGTAATGATTTGGGGGAGAAGACTGAAAGATTTCAATCATGTGCAGAACCTATACTACACAAAGCCCGGGCCAAGAGAAGTGTTTGTATCAGATTATGAATAAACAACACAGATTGGAATCAAAAAACAATACATCTCCCTCCATGACAAGAAACCAGACCACGCAAGGAAGAAACTGATTCAAGTAACGGCAAGTAATTACAACAAGATATGCCAAGCAAGATTCATACAGCAATACCAATTAAAAACTCGAACAGGAACAACAAATAGTAAAGAACAAACTACGATGAATCACGCACCTGAAGAAATCACAAGAGCCCCGATCAATTCAGGAACTCGAACAATAAGCCCACAAGCCACACCACCTGCAGAAAAGCACCCACTCATCAAAACCACGAAGAACCAAAACGCAAGCCACGAGACAACGAAGTAGACCCAAGAAGCACCCATCGATCACAAGAACAAATCTTCATCCTCCCTCCCCGAAGACAACATGGCAGAGAAGCATTCCACAGAAACTAACTCCACCACTCCACCTTGCAATCCCCACCTGATCCGCTCGAATCCCGGTCGTCACCACACTTCACCGAACAAAAACCAACCAAAAGAAGAAGAAAAGGCAGCAGCAACCCAGCAAAGAGCACGGAGCATTCGACGGGCATGTCGAGAACGAACCAACCCACCCAAGAACACCCACGTCGAAAAGGAGGGAACTTGGCAAATGGGTATCGATCTAATGCTCATGCCATCAACAAAAACCAACAGAACAAGCAAGAACAAACCAAAAAAGAAAAACAACAACAACAAACATAGAAGAAGCAATACCAACGACATACACAAGGAAAGAAGGTCGTCAAGGTGTTGGCTTCTTACCTCTACTCGAGAGGGAGAGCTCGTCTGCTTCGTGGGTTGGAGGGTGCGGAATTCGTGGCAGCGAGGGGCAAAGGAGAGAGAGAGAGAGAGAGAGAGAGAGAGAGAGGAGGGACCGAAGGAGAGAGAGAGAGAGAGAGAGAGAGTAAAAGAAGAAAAGGGAAGGGAAAAAAAAAAAAAGCGAAGTCGTTCGCTTCTCAATGTGTGCGTGTATGCAAGAGTAATAGATGTACGCAGGAGGACCAAGGAAGTGTGGATTTTATGGTTTAAGGTCTACCACTGAAGTTACTAAAGTAGCCCTTCCTCTACATCTATCTATTTATTTAAATTATCTGTGATGATTACAAATATGAATTCCCTCATGATTTTTGCATAATGCTTTCCCTCTCCCAGTTGTTGTGCTTGTTTAATTTCAACTACAAAGCCGTCACGAAGAGATCCAAGCCATGTTTTTTGGCTCTCACAGGGTGACGATGATTCTTTTTCTTTCTGGATGCAATGACAGATAATTACTGTGAAGTTTCCCAGATATATTAGTTATATGGTTGTTTGCACGCGATCTCCACGGTTTCCAGTGGTGGATGCAACGCTTGTGGGATCGAATGATTAGAAGGATCACCGTAGACAACCTAAATTTACTCCGTCTCAGTTTTTGGTATCCCTGTACGTACGGTAGCAAAATTACCCTTTTATTACTCGATTCGTTAGTTTTTTCAGCTTCAGTACATTGTTTTGAGGGCCTTGTTTAGTTACCCTAATTGCGGGCTTGTCTTAGAGTTGAGCATGTTTAGGAACAGTAATGGAAATTACTGTTGTAATTAAACTACTATCAACATCAGGCGGAGAGCGTGCACTAGATTCTATAGACGGAGTTTAGTTGGACATTGTCGTATACCCAAAAGAAACACATCTTTGTGGCTGTTCGATCTGTAAAATGTATGTGTGGTACAAGAAATCTTCCCATTCATGGGTGTTTCTCCAGGAAAAAAAAACCAGTCATAATAAGCTGAAGTCGTGTTTGGAATCAGAGATTATTCTGAAACCAATTCCTTGATGTAAATAACATCCTTGGAAGTCAATAATTACAGCACGACGACACTTTATTGAAATTCCCATGTTACTCCTCCGAATTCCAACCCAAGGCACTGCAACAGCTGATGGAAAAATGATACGATGAATTCCATGACTAAGACGGTTAAGGTACTTAATTGGTGCACGTGCCACCTTCCATGGGAGCCCGGATGAGTCGGCTGACGTCGTCAGCTTTGGACTCCCTCGGACCATCGCAACCGTCCGATTCAACTTCGGTGGTTGGATGTCAAAGCCTGATTCCACCGTGACCGTCCATTTGGATTTTCGTGTGGGGAGGGCACATTCTTCCTCTCCTCCCCCTGCCCTCCTTCAATTTGTCGGTCCGCCGGCACATGGATTTTGCACGGTCCCGTGGGCTTGAAAGGGCCACTGGACTTATTATTCTGATGCTAGTACAGTATAAATTGTGTTGATGACTCAGTTACAGCCGTTCGATCGGTGGAATCTGCACCCGGACCCGGATCCAACTGGCTTAGGGACCGTATTGTTTTCTCACACGAACTGTAGTTCACTGCTGCGACTGCAGTTCACTCGTACCCATCACATCGTCACATTATCACGCATGATTACAATTTTTTTTTTGCCTAATTCTTTTTCTGTTTTCTTTTTTATTTATTTATTTATTTATTTATTTAAAATAGGTGATTTGCTGGGTCTGGACCATGGTGTTTCTTTCGTATGGTCGAATCCTTGCTTGTAGGTTGTGACACGTATTTATTAACACAAGAGTCCTGATATCAACCGATGTGAGAATATTCAAACATGTTTTACCAACTTACAACGACGTGTAACTATTTGATTGTAAATTGTGGTCAAACGTCAACAGTTGCAATGGAAGCCATATGAATGTATCGCATCCCAAATTAAGCTGGCGTGCATGACATCCACATATTGTCCAAGTCGTTGTCTCGACGGTAAACTAGCAAGATTGGCGTTCTTATTCCGTTCTTGAGCAAAGATGATGCACTTCGCCGGCTAGGTCCATTCTTTACTCGTCAGTGGCAGTGTAAGAAATTTTGAGGCTATAAAAAGGATAATTTTCATAAAATCCTTTAAGTTTATTCTTGTTTGTTGAAAATGTCCCACCTTTTATAAAATTTACACTGCTTCCTTAGAGTTTGTATCTAATCTTAGAAAACCTCTAAAGTTAGTTTCCATTAGATTTTAATAATAATGGTGTCAGAATTTGATTGAAATGATCTTATTATTCCACAAGGATTTTTCAAAAACTCCTTTACTATGTAATCGTTACTTACATTTAAATTTAAAAACTTATAATCCTCTTTCCCTTCTTTCTTCATCTTTGTCATCTTCTTTATTTCTCTTCTTCCTATCACGGCTCCTCCTCTCCACCTCCTCCTCCCCTTTACCTCTCCTTCTCTTCCTTCTCAACCTCTCGTCGTCGTCGTCGTCCTCTTGTCCACCTCTTCCTCGTACTCTTCTCCTTGTTGTCATCCTCCTTGTTATCCTTAATAAGTTTGTACTGATCCCCTTTTAACAGGTTCTCTTCCTCCTCCTCCTCCTCCTCCTCCTCCTCCTCTCCACTTGTAACGACCCTCAGTTGCTACCATTCAAACCTAACTATTTTTTCATTTTTCTTTTTATCCTTTTATTCTAATTAGAATTATACTAATTATATATCTAGGTCTAAGTACATTCAGTAGAAATAAATAACTGAAATAAGCTAAACTACAAACTCATTACAATCCGTGATGTGTGGTAGCATGACTCTTCCTATGTACAGTAGCAACCAAGAGCTACCCTGCACCTGTCAAAAACACTAAAACCAAAGTACACGTGAGTGACCACTCAAAATGATCACTCAGCACACATCCCGCCTAACAACTTAGCACACCATGCCGAGAAAATAGGTATAATTATGCCCCACACTTACAAACACAGGCATCCCACTTGATGTTACAATATCACAACAAGACAATCCACTATTCCCGAGTAGGCAACAAAACTTCAAAAATCATGCCTTTAAAACCATTCTTTTCTCTTCCTTTTCAAAACCATATGCATGCTTTTTTCAAAATCGTTTATGCATGCTCAAGATGGCTACTTATGCCAAATCAAGCCCAAAACCACACCAAAGCACACAGTTTGATCTCACACACTCTCTTTCTGTACAGATCAGACAACCAACAATGTCTGAACACTTTCTATAGTATCTAGATCACCAATAAAAGCAACCACAAGAACATAAAAGCAAGCACAGAACCTCTATTTTGCACAACATGGTTCCTTCTGAACCAAAGCAACAACACCAAAGTTACGAAGTCATTACTCCCAAAATACAATGCCACACAGGCCCAACACCACAGCCTCCTCTAGGCCAAAACTACGGAGCCATTGCTCTAAAATATCCTGCCACAATAAGTGCGCACCACGGCCTTTTCTAGGCTAGAGCCTGATTTTTTGAACCAAGACTCAATAAAATCACAAGTCAAACAATGTGTCGTACTGTCCAACACGAAATAGTTAACACTTGTCACAAGCAGTCCACTTAGGAGCTACCACGATGTCTGCATTGCCATGGATAACCACCCTGTGGAGGAATCTACCTATCCCATAGTCCCACCACCTACAGGACCCTCAAAAGTAATTCCCACCTAGGAAAGCCGCTTACCCCACTGATTAATTCATAATTCATGCATATTTTATTCCCATATTTATTTATTTTGTATATAAATAATGCTACTCGAGGTGTTTTATGTAAATTTTGCAGGAACCTAAGGACTTAGGAAGAATATAAGAAACATAAAGGGAAAAAGAATAATTGTACTAAGAAAGAAAAGGTTTTTTTTATAGAAAATTTTAGAACTACATTAGGAGGTCAAATACACATTTTCCACGTGCCTAAATACTGAGAAAATATCAGTTAACAAGTGATAGAAATCAGAGAAAATCTTGAATAATGTAGGTGTCTCTTAGGCGTCTAGATGGAGTTCTGGTACCTCCTAGGCGTCCGTACTAGATATTTTTGACTCGATCTTCTTTGGATATGACTCTCACTTGTAAATATCTTGTATTCAAAATTAAATTTTGTATTCGAATCTGTCTCCGACGTAAACAAATCTTTATAAGTCTATAAAAGGATTCCTTGTGTAGATCTAAAGGAAGAGTTTTTCTCTGTGTTGTGGAAGACTCTCCAGTTTCAGTGTAATCTCAGGCTCTATTTAATATAAGTTCATTTTTTTCTTTCATTTCTCTCCCTTCTTCATCTTTTATTTTGATGTTATTTGTTATGATGCTCGGCTAAATCTCTAAATCTAGGGTAGTGATGAAGTTTATGTAGATTGAGATGTATGATCATGTTTTTTTCTTCTTTCTCTTTGTACTTAATGCCATGGTTATGTAGATTAGATGTATGTCACATAAATCATTCATGAATCGATAAACTGTGATAGACTAACATTGATATCAATTTTTTAGTCTATGTTTAGGGAAAATTTAATTGAGGATTGTGTATATAATCATGATTCTATCATATATCATCTGATTTAGTTTGGTTTATGTATTTTTAGTCCTTGACTTGATACTCTATGATGCGTATGTAACATATAGTTTATGCTAGTTAGAATAAAAGTCATTGAATCAAATTAGTTAGATCAATACAGAGGAAGGGAATAAATATGATCATGCATTCTCAATTCTATATAAATGTATTCAAAACCCTAGATACATTTTAATTGATTTGATTACATTCTAATAGTTTAGTGTTAGACTTTTCTTTTTTTACATCAATTCTCTCAAACTCCTTTCAATAATTGATAGTTAATCATTATTTTAAAAATACTTTTCTCTATGGAATCGACTCGTATTTCCAACGTATTACAATGAACGTTGTGTACTTGCGGTTAAGTAAAACGTACACATTAAGTTTTTGACGCCATTACCGGAGAGAAGTGTTTTAACATTGATTTATTGTTGGTTATTTCTTTCTTTTTATTTATTTTAAAAATAAAAAAAGGACATTTACTTCATTTACTTTGTTTTCAAAGACATTTTTAGAGATCCAAAAGAGAACGAGGCAAAAACATTTCAGATTAGAGGAAGCAGGAGCACCTCTTGGGCACCAATTTGTATTTCTGGCGCTTCTTGGGCGCCCAGGTCAGATATTTTCTAGAGATTTTTTTTTTGAGTTTTATAGAATCCTAATCTAGGGTTTATATTTTGTCTCAATTTCTTTTTTTTTTATCACTAATTTAGAAATCGAGCATAAACTTGAACCCAATAAAAAACTTTCATGATAAGATAGAAACCTATTCTTAAGGGTATACATCATATAGAGTGCATTGAAGATAATTTCTATTTCTTGTCAATTTATTTTTGGAGATTGTTGGAGGAAAAGTTACGTATTTTCCTACTTGATTTCTAACATTTTAGAGCATATAGTTAGTAGAAAGAACAACTTGTTTGAGCATAATTGTTTGTTGTATATCATTTCAAAGTAGCTAAGGATAACACCTATAGTACAAGATAAAGTAGGGATTTCATCACCTTTTCTTAGCCAATAAACAATAAAAGAAAACATCAAGCATTGATCTAAGTTGTAATTAAAATCAAGTAGACATTGTCCTCTAGGATTCGAACTCAATAGGATAATGGAGCCTAAGGGTGACTCAAAATTTAAAATTCTTTCCTACTTGGCATCTAGAAAAGTGGTTCAAAAGGCTAATCCTTAAAAGGCAAGTGGTTATTTAATTAGGTTCGTTGTTCAAGTACAGGGAGCCTCCCACTTTCCTCCACTAATCTAGTCAATTAGGTTTAAGAATTTTGATTTAAGAATCTCAAAGGTTAACTTAACAGTTAGAACCTATCTAGATTTTAGGTCAATCATAAAATTAAGGTTTGTGTGATTAGATTAGGCATCTTCCTCTTCTATCTTTAATCTCTCTATCTGTTTGGTTCTCTTATTTTCTCATTTTTTTATCTTTTCTATTTTCATTGCATTTTGTTTCATATATAAAAAAAGAAAAAGTGTCACTTGTGCATGTGCATGTGGATTCGTGATTCAACACATCGTCTAACCCGTGTTGAACCCGAAGAATTTAAAATGACTGATGAAATACACAATCCACCTCTAGCCTTAGAAGCCAAATCTTACCCAGTAAGAACTGCGACACCATCTTGAATTAGATTCTTACAAACTAATGGCAATAATTTTGAACTCAAATCCAATTATGTTAGCCAATTGCCTAGGTTCACGAGTCTAGAATCTGAATATGCTTATTGATTCATCAATGAATTTGAGGAGGTATGTAGTATGATGAAGTTACAGCAGTTCTCTGATAATGCAATCCAGTTAAGATTCATTCCTTTCGCATTAAAAGACAATGCTAAAAAATGACTTTATAGTTTACCAACTAATTCAATCACCACGTGGACTTAATTTTGCACTGTGTTCCTTAAAAAGTATTATTCAATCTATAAAATCATCAAAATCAAAAATGAAATCAATTCATCTAAGTAAAAAGTTAGTGTGCCTTTCTGGAAATATTTGGATAGGTTTAAGGATCTCTTAGCTCAATGTCTACATCATGGTATAAAGAAATGGAGACTATGCTAAATCATTTATGAGGGTTTAAAAATCTCAACTAGGACCATACTAGAGTCTATGTGTCAAGGAGGATTCATGAAGAAAAATGAGAATGAAGCATGGGATTAACTAGCAGAGAAAATAATGCAGTGGGAAAGCGCAACTAATCAATTAATTGATAAACCCACACCCTCGAAAAGTAGCATTTATTCTACAAATTCTTCCATAACCACTGATGCTAAGGTCAACACGCAAACTTGTAGACTAGAAGCTTTTCAAATGAAAGAGAGAGTCCAAGTAAATCAAGTGTCCAACGAGGTTCCCTAGTACAATGGATGTCACATGATGGGTCATGTGATAGAAGAATATCATTCATTCATGGGCCAACATGATTTTGGCCCAGAACACGTTAATGCTACTTTTGCTAGAACCAAAAATAACCCATATGCTCCCACATACAATTAAGGATGAAGGAACCATCCGAATTTCTCTTGGAACCAACAACCTCACCAAAGAAGTAATCATTTTTCTTTTTTTCAATGCCCACCACAATATTCAAATCATTTTAGGCCCAACCAATCGGTCCAACAAAGCTTTCATGTAGGACGACAACTGTAACCATGCCGACGACAGTCTCGAATGATTTCGGCATGAAAGGTCAAAATACACGAGGGATCGGCAAAGTCACGGCAAAACCAAAAAAAATAAAAATGCAAATGCAAGAGTCGCCACCTAGTCTATTAAAATGGAAGACGAGGAAAACCGTATAAAACATGTAAATTATGCAATGGAAAAGTAGGTCATAAACCAGAAAAATGGGTAAGGATCCCTGTTACGCACGAGGAAGGTATTAGGCACCCTCG
>JAMKQA010002542.1:0-30293 GCA_024699735.1 Posidonia australis
ATGGAAGGCTGCTATGGAAGAAGAGGTGACTGCCTTGGTAGCCCGTGGCACTTGGGAATTGGTGACTCGTCCTGTAGGAACCCAAGTAGTCACCTATCGTTGGGTATACACAGTCAAATACAAAGCAAATGGCACCGTTGATCGATACAAGGCCCGACTAGTCGCTCGAGGATTCACACAGACGTATGGGCTTGATTATGATCAGACCTTCTCCCTAGTTGCCCGTCTTAATTCTATCAGGATTGTTCTCTTTGTGGCTATCAACTACTCCTGAGATATTTGTCAGCTAGATGTCAAAAACGCCTTCTTTTATGGTAATCTCTCAGAAACAGTTCTTATAGAGCAACCTCCAGGGTATGTTGCTCAGGGGGAGAACAAGGTATGCAGACTCGGGAAGGCGATCTATGGCCTAAAGCAGAGTTCCAAAGCATGGTTTGAAAAATTCAACAAAGTTGTGATGCAAGTAGAATTCCAACAATGTGTTGTAGATCATTCAGTCTTCTACAGACAATCTAAGCAGGGGTGTGTGATTCTTGTGGTCTGTGTAGATGATATTCTGGTGACAGACAGTGATCAAGACGACATCAAGGAGGTAAAAGATCATTTGACAGCTCATTTTACAATCAAGGATCTGGGAAAACCAAGGTACTTTCTTGGAATCGAGTTCGCTTATGCAAAGGGGAGAATTATGCTATCTCAAAGAAAGTATGCTCTTGATCTCCTTCAGGGGATCGGAAGTCTACTTTCAATTTTTATACTTATGTAGGAGGGAATCTGGTTACATAGAGGAGCAAGAAGCAAAATGTGGTATCTCGTTCCAGTGCAGAGACAGAATATAGATCGATAGAACAGGCTGCATGCGAGATGGTGTGGATCCAGTCCTTCCTGTTTGAGTTGGGATTTACACCAAAGACACCCATGTCGATGTTCTGCGACAACCAGGTCGCTATCTTCATTGTCAACAATCCCACTTTCCATGAGCGCACCAAGCATATTGAGGTGAACTGTCATTTTGTGAGAGATATGGTGTTAAAAGAAACTATCTCTACTCCACATACTTGTTCATCTGAGCAGTTGGCTGATATCTTTACTAAGGATTTGAATTGTAGTGTGTTTGGCTCCTTAAGTACCAAACTGGACTTACTCGATGTATAGGCTCCAACTTGAGGGGGAGTGTTAAAGTTGTATCTATATTGCTTAGGTTACTCTAGATAGTGGGTTAATGGATATCCATTTACTCAGGTATACCATAATCCCCTATTTATATGTAACTTAAACCCTCTAATGAAACTGTCTTCTTTTTCTCTTCACAATCCTATCGACGGCACCTATTATCTTTAAAACGAGAACCATTCTACCCTTGCTTTCAGACAAATAAAGGAACAGTAAGGAAGCATGACTATACCAACTTCTGTAAATCCTAGGAGTGTAGAGTCCATTTCAATTCAACTGCAATGGCCCTAAACTATAAACAATTTCAATTCTAATAAACAAGGAAGAAGCTGGAATTAATGATGGACAAAACCAGGAAAGGGGCGAGCCCTTTCCGAAATTAGACCTAGCACATGCAACCTAATCAAAACACCCAATACCAAAATCGAAGGAAGCGATCAAATAAAGCTCAGAAACAACAAGAAACGTCAAATAGAATAGGGCACGTCGGAAAGAGGTGGATGCCATAGACACCGAATTCGACGAACTGGAAGAATCACTTACCTCGTACAAGCTCTTCTGCTTCTCCTCTGATCCATCGTTCCCTTTCGACTCCTGCTCTTCCTCATCTTCGTCGGAAACCCTAGTTTTCTTCTTCCTCCCCATCGCAAGCTTATTCCTCCGTCACGCTTTCAACAGAAGACTCTGATATTTATACGTGATGAAGGCGTAGGGAGGAGGGAAATGAAACTTTCCCGCCAACACATCCCTGTTCTCGAACCATGGAGGCTTTCCAGCCATTCGATGTGGGAAACGCACGGTTATGATTGAGCGTCGCATTTGTCGATGGAGTTGGAAAGAAGCGGACCGTCCGATCAGAATCGAGGCCTATCCCTCTTTATTTACTATCAACTTTAATTAATTGTGAGAATGATGTCACGGCATCTGTGTTTGATATCTCTCTTTATTTCTACAAACATCATATATATTACAAATATATTATTATATTATTTTTTCCTTAGATTTGTATCTCATAAACAATAAAAGAAAAAATTATAGTTATAAATATAATATATATTAAAAATCATTTCCAAAAAATCATTGCAACCATAGTAAATTAAATATTATCATTTGAGATGCATCATAGAAAAATAAATTAATTGATGGGATCTTATATTATCATTGTTTTTCAATTTACTCCTCTAAATTTCAAAACATATAAAAATGTCCCTGGTATTAGACCAAAATGTCCCTAGCATAGCATCATTTCTACCTTTCCCCCAGGCGCTAATCTGGGACCACTCCTACATGGTGGGGTCTACGACACCCAAGATCCATGTGATCGATCTCCTTCGCCGAATCATGCTGTGATCCAAGCCCTCGGGTTCTCGATGTGATCGACATTGGTGTACTCTCTTGCGTGGAGATCTCAGTCCCTGAGCCTCTCGTCTCATATGATCCATCGCTTCTCCGACGAGCTCAGGGAGGTCAAGGCGTCGAGGGCAGGGCCTGCTGCGGTGCCTGCAGCCGCTGGTCGAGGTTGGCCAGCATGGACTACGACAGGACTAGTGGAGCAGGCAATGGCCAGCAGGCGACTCCTGCGGTGGCCGATGGTGGCATAGATCCCATACTCGCCCACACTGCAGGGGTGGAGATCGAGCAGCCGCAGTTGTCCTCTTCGCTCTGGCAATCCTTCCTTCCTTCCGTGATGCTATCATGTCGTCTCTTCTGCTGATTGTTCTGTAACTTCGATAGTTTTATTTTCTTGTGATTTTGGAATCGTAGACTTTCACCTTCTTGATCAACTCCAATGGTGATGATATTAACTCTAGATCGGCTCTGTTGTGCTCTTTAGAGCTGCAGAATCTGGGTTATCACCTGCTTGCCATTTTATGAGCTTACAATTAACGAATGTGGGCAATGTCCATCTTATTATATCTTATTTGAAAATTGAATTAACAGAACAGTTTTAACGCCTAGATGTGTCGATCGAGTTTGTTGAGTATTTGAGAAGGAAATTTGTGGGGAGTGGGGAGGCAAATGGAATAGGACTGAGTTTTTTAAGAAGAGCATAACGGATACTTAAGTAAAAAAATTAAAATTTTTAGCCACGACTATACTAATTTAGAAATAAATCAAAGTACCAGCACGCAAGTGATGTATTTTGTAGTAATAATTTACTCGATGTAGAATCATGTTCTAGTGAGCCATGAGTTTTTCTCTCCTTTTCGATTCAATTCAGCACAACATCATTTATATGGCAAGTTACAATTTGACATATTATACAAGAATAAATTGTACATTTGATAATAAGATCATTCATGTTGAAAGAAAGTTAGTACAGTAATTTTTCAAACATTTTATGTGAATAAATTGTACTTCTGATACAAATAAATATTACCCATAAATAGATTTTATCACTTGTTCAAGTGATTGCATACCCTTTACAATCCAATTGAAGAACCCATATTGCATCAAACGTCCAATTTTACATGCACCAACGTTAATTTGTGAAACCTTTTAATCAAGATGCCGTTTCTTTCGAGTATGACGAATAATTTTTATTTCCTACCAAATTAACCCTTATACTTTTCTGACTGCAGGCACAAAATTTCTAACTTACATTTTACCCCCAAAGCCTTTAGCACCTTCTTTAAACTTAAAAGTTAATCCTCTTGATTATTACAATTCTCTGTTTTGTTCAGGACAGGAGAAAAATGCAAGACATATGGATCAAAACTTCGATTCACAAAGTAATTACATTCGACACAAGGAGGCATGAGCAGGTGCCAACGGGGTGCTTCAGTGATTTATTGTTCGCGAGAACACTTGGTCCCACCAAAATTTGCAAGAGTTCGTCTAAAGTCTAAAGTCTAAAGATAACAATGTCACAATTTCTCTAAGGGTTTCCTGTTTTCACAACTATCTCTTACCTTTTGGAGTTCTTCCGTCTCCGCCTCTTCTCACCATTCCAGCCACCAGGGCTAGCTTTCCTCACCTTTCGCTTTCTTTTGCTCCTCCTCAGATGAACATCCGATCCTGAGCTGCGTCTTGGAATGGGAAGTTGTCGTTCCACCACTGGAGCCATTTCAATGTCTGTTTCTGTTTCTGAGCTTGATGCCTTTCGTGCAGAGTTCTCATCCTCTTCTTCCTTCACTAGGGTCTTAGGCACCTCTGTTGGATGGTTGGCCTTCTCAAGCCTGTGGAGTTCTTCGTCAGCAGCTCGATTATTAATCAGAATGTCATCTGAGCCCTGCAGCAGACGTGAATTTTAGTAGGTTCATACTTAAACCTTTAATGGGGGGGATAATTTACTTTCTAAAGGGTACCAACCTCATTGCCCAAGTTGGCGATCTGATGCCGACCACAACCAATGGCAGAAGATAACAAATCCACAGTGCTTTCAATTATATCTGGATGAGCAGCATCTCCATAGCTTGAAACTGCACTTCCAGGCATGGCCACATCTTCATTTTCAAACTCAGATGCATATGGCGAGGTAATGACTGGTTCAAATGGCATTGCATCTCCATCATTTATGGGAGAACACCTTGGACTAAGACAAGGGCTGTAATGTGGTTCTCCTGGAACAGACATGCCTGAAGTTGAGAAGATTTCTCCAGCACTGTTGAGAATTGTCGTGTTTAACTGTGTAGTCAGATCGAAGAGCCGAGACTGCAGGGAGTCAATGCCCAAGAGTAGTTGCTCCAGAGATCTCTCGCAATCACCCACATTTGGCATTGGCCATTCAAAATTAACCCCAAGGTCATCTTGGATTATGCTATCCTGTTGTGCTGCAGGACGACAAGCAAAGGATCAATTTAGCAGCAGAAGCGGGCAGAATGTCATAAAAAACCAGATAAAAATTGCATGCCAAATAGTGCTGAGTCAAATGCTTCGTTTACTTGATATCCAGTCATTTAGATGAGTACAAAATCATATCTTCTGAACCACTATATAATTCAAATTCAGTTGTTGACTGAATATGAGATATAAATAAGCATTAGTAAAAAATAACAGGAAGATAAACACATCATTATAGTAGGTTGCTTCTAATAGGAGATCATTTAAAATATGATTGAAGTAGGAAACTCGAAGTGGGTTGTCAGCAGCGGCAACATGACATTCATATATTATGGAATTGCAGAACCATGTTGCCTCTGTAATACCATTCAGTAATAGTGGGGACAATAAACTTTCTAAGGCATAGTAGTCACAGGGAAACAGCAAGCAGATGGCAATGCACTACATAAATCGTGTCCACTTTTGGGAGTAGAACCTCAGAGTTTCCATCTCAATAGAAATGCTTCAAATAGGTGAACTTCATGGTGATACGACTATTATAAAAACTGAAACTACGTTTTTACAGATTTCGTAGAATTCAAATGGTAGTCCAAATTTGTTTGTTTGGTCATTACTCTATTAGATTTGTAGTATACGTTTTTTTGTACAGGTTTGAAATAGACTGCAATATTACATCCTGACTTTTAGGGAGCTGTTGGTTGATGGTAGGCCTTCGGCAATCTCAACTGTCAACAAATTTCCTACAGTTTTGAAGTTGGAACCCAAACCTGTGAATATGAATAGAAAAGGACTATCTTAAAGTGACCTTTTTCCATGTATTTTTTACAGAAGCATTGCACCAATATTCTACAGATGATCAAAATTTTCAGCTTCCGGCTACTTAGTTTTCTTATTGGAACCTTGGACTCTGTTTTCAAAGCATTTATTTGTTTCAACCAACATACAGGAACTAGGAAAGGAATACAACACATTATTTTAAAATACATAAACCATTCCAATCTATGAATATATTCTATCTATGAATTCCTAAATTGTAGTTCTACTAGATAATCTAATTATTTCTACAAAATAATTTAATTAACATAAAATGACATAGTAGTTAATTATGACTATTGGTTTTCCATACTGAGAATGAGAAGATGAAATAAAATTTCCATTATTCTTTACAACTTATGTCACCAAATCTTAGCAGATGTCATACCCTTTCTCAAAACAAACAAACAAACAAACAGGCAATCAAGCACTCTAGCATCAGGCCACTTAGTTTTCCTTGTGGAATCTTGATTCTTCAGCTTGAGACCACATAGTTTTCTTTTTGGAATATTGGATTACATTTTAAGAGCAATAAACATTTGGGAGGAAAATCAGAAAGTAGCATTCTCGTCCAATAAAAAAGAAATTATGTTTAAAATAAAGCACCAATTTCATCCTTTTCAATGACTGTAAAAACCTATTCTTAAAATAAGGAAAAGACTACAACTCTAACCCTGTAACAATACAAAAATTATGCCTGTACAAAGTACATTTATAACTTCATAAACAGTCTATTTACGTTTAAGCCATTGCAAATATTGCAAGTCACATAAATATGCTGAGTGAGTCCATTTTTTTATCAGAAATTATGGCATTCAGTATTTTTTTTCATACATCTGGCTAGGTCTAGCTTTGAACATTATGCCAAAATCCCAGTATGTCAGACTGGCAAGATATATCAATAGTATAATGAGTTAACAAAATCTTTTTTCTGAAGTATGCCAAAACATTTAAACATGTTTTCACTCGGTAAATGTAAAAAGATAGCAAGTGTATGGAAGCATATGAGTAAATCAGCATAATTATTCAATTGTGTGGAAAACAAAACTAATGTAAATCTACAATTGCTGACTAGTTTTCACCAAATGACTATAGAGTAGCAATAGTACTGGAAAATCCAGCACAAGGAAATGAAGGTAACAAGCCAAGAGGAAAACAACTGTCCAAACCTTGATGGCAATGTCCATCATCAGCATATCCCTCGGGTTCAGGCTTTTTGTCTGCAAGACATCAGAGAGTAAAAACACTTGTCTTGCACAAGCTTATTAGTATTATCCAGTTTCAGGAGCTGAAAAGGGCAATACCGTAATAAGAAAATATTGTGTGATTTGATGTATACGATTGGATATCACACGTTTCTTCAAATCTCTTTCTTTTTCTCCTCTTCATGGCTTTTACATGGCTTCGACAAGTTAAGGATACTTCCCGAGCGGCAGATTTATCAGTTGAGGTCATTGCCATCTGCAGTTGTTTTTCCTGATTATATACTGCAAGCTCTCTGTCATATTTTGAGGCCTGATGGTTTAGCTCTTTCATGCGTAATTCCATCCATCTGCATCGCCATACCAAAGGCTGGATATACCTTCTCCAATGATCACTCACCCTTCTCTTTCTGCAAATAGCATGAGAAGTTTGTCAGACAGAATGCAGTATTATAGATGAGACAATGAGTAGGAATAGCAAGTTGAATAAATGAATATAACCACACATAAATAGAATGACAGATTTGCACTTATATCAGTTTCTACATCAGTTTCCTACTGTGCCTGAATCTCATTTTGTTATGATATGCAAAGCTATCCACACAGACACACTTTAATAACCAGATATGGTTAAATAACAAAAATGGCTGGCATTAATTAATGTGTTAACACTTGTGGCATTTTCTAGAACACAAGACATTTAGATTGAGTGTACCAACTGACACAATTGCCATTTTCAAATGTGGCAATTAACATATATAAAACTTGGAAAAGACTCGACACAACATGAGACTAAAAAACACATCTAGTTTATCTAGAATTCTATCTTCCACTAAAAAACATATACTTGCTCTTATTACAAGTTCTGAGATTAAATGACTTCTCAATTTGTATTGCAAAAGCTGCAGGTTTTGCACTAGAAATGGTTAAAAAATCTAAAAAATTAGAATGCCAGAAACCTAATGTAAATGAATTGACGATAGACAACAATTAGATCCATTAGCAATTTTGCCCACTGACTATAATTATCCATGTATTTCCATCCATAAATTTCTAAGTTACAAATATAACATTATATCAAGTAGAACCACCTGTTGTTGATCACCGATACTAAAATTTTATTGTTGGGAGGAGAAGAACTCATAAAATGCTAGATTTAAACAAAAAAAAAAGGAATCATCATCATCAAAACAAGAAACACAAAGTACCTGAAAACCTTGTTGCTACCACCATAAAATGAAGAAGATCCATTTGATTCCACTTCCATATCACTAGAATCATGCTTCAATCCATCCTCAGAGCCAGAAAATGTGTCACCGAAAGAACTGGAATGCTCTGTGGCATCTGGATCATTGTAACAGACTGGCAGTGCAGGCCAAGTATCCACGCATTCAACGACATCAACTTCCGATTCGCCATTTGTCACCACTTCCTCAATCTTCTTGTTGATGGTGGTCATGCCTGTGTTGAATAACATGTTGTCTTCACAATCATTTATACAGCTTGTGTTTCTGCACTTTTCAGGATTTTCAAGAGTTCCCGCTGTCATCTTGGGCTCTATGGCCGAAGCAATTGGCGCTTGCACAGGAATCATACTTTCAGATTAGGCTCTCACAAATGAAAAGAAATTCCGCTGTTTTCCTCAAAATGTTTTTGACATTGACAGAAGGAACAATTTCATATCCGAATAAAGTTCATTGGCAACTGAATATAAAAGTGGATCCCTGGAAACACCCCATACTGATACATTTCAGATATATTAACAGATCAAGACACCATGAAAAACAAATTTGAACAAACTTACATTATAGGTAATTGCAAACCAGTGTTTTTTTTAATTATATTAACCATGACAGCTATGAAATAGTCCACACCAAACAATGAAAAACCAAAATTAAGAAAAGAACAAGACATAAGTATGTCGCGAGTTGAGAGAATAGAAACCATTAATACAAATAAACCTTGAAAAATTACAATTGCATAGTTTTTCTAACGACGAAAAGAAAAGAAAACATGCACAAGAGCAAAAACAAGGTCCCATTTGGATAGCCTGTGTTACCGCTGTTAAGGAGAAGTGTAGAATTAGGAAATGCAGGATCTAAAAGAAAGATGGATGTCTAATAGAAAAATCTTGCCTTTCATCCTGTCCAAGGAAAAGAGCAACAACCATGGGTATCACCGTCTCACCTGGAGCAGGGCAAATGGTGGAGGAGGAGGCAGTAACACTCGGGAGAAGAAATCAGACAGGTGGGTAGCTTTTCTTAGCTCTGAGTTGACACGGTGAACTCAGGGGAGGGTGGAAACATGGAAAAGGGCGGCAATAGAGGAGGCAGGGAGGTGGTGGAATGGTTGGGGTTTTTTAGAGCAGGGTTTTCTTTCCAAAGGAGATGGGAGCATCAATCACTCCCATGCAAACGGATCGAAATATCGGACGTACCCTTTACCACAATTGTATTTATTTCCATTTTTCGAATACAGATACAAATACGATTATATACCAAATGTGAAAATTGAAAACCATATTCCGCAAAGTCCGTATGGCAAAGGATAACCTCCCAAATATTCACTGGATATTGTTGAATACAAATTAAAGATTTAAAAAAAACCGAATATTGAATACGAATGAAAATGGATACTGATAAATCCTAACATAAGAAAAACAAACAAACAAACCTGTGCAAAATTAATATAGATAACGTGTAATTTTGGTATAAATTTGTAGATAAATATCCTAAATAATAATTCCTAAACCAGAAACACAAGATAAATATCATATTGCTAAAAATCATTCACATTAAGGTCATTTGTAGATTGCTGACATGGATTAGTGTCCATGATGCCTAAAAATAAAAAATAAAATCTAATTGAAGACAAACAAATGTGATAAAAATAACACTGCTAAAGAAAGGAATAATAAAAATAAAATCAATGAATAAGAAGGAACAATGAGACGGAACATAGACACAAGAGTAACAAAACACAGCATGCCTAAAATTGATGAATAACTCTAGTAATTCTTGTTTTCATACAGGACGCACTGTCGGCATGGGACATGGGAAGATAGGTACTTGTTTGCAAACAGTGTGATTTTTCTTTTAAAAGTATGTTTTTTTTTTAAGAAATGACAGTATTATTCGTTTATAAATGAGAAAAACGGTTACAATCTACCACGAATTAGCTATGCAAATGCATCAACAAAATTTTATGACACAAGAACACCGGCATGATAGCCCTTGATTCAATTGCTGAAACAAAATTGGATTTTTGACAACAATTTCCCATTTAGTGTTGATGCAAATACATTTTAATTCTTGTTTTCATTCTACACCTATTATTCATGCCTGAAATGATGGGAGTGTGTACAATCATATGATAGAATGATTTAGGGCTGGAAGATTACTAGATTAGTCTCTCTGGAGCCGTGTTACGGTGGACGAGAGCCACGCGAGAGGAAGACCAGAGGTGGTGCCGTGCATGGGAAAGACCAGAGCCAACACCACCGTCACACTTGGGGACTAGGACTGGAGCAGTGGAGCGGCTGCATGTGGGGACTGGGAAGGACCGGCACAGTGGAACCGCCACCGTGTGATAATTGAGAAAATTAGGGTTGACGTGAGAAGAGTAGATGCCTTGATGAAGATTTCAGAGTTGGATAATTGATTAAAGTTATTAAGTTAAGTATCTAACTCTAAACATAATAATGATAAAATACATCAAAGTATTAAAATAAAAAAAGATGCTAATTTGCATCTAACTTAAAACATAAAAATGATAAAATACATTTAAGTATTTTAAATAAAAAATATTTATGTAAATTCTTGAATAACTGTATTCGTATTTGGAAACAAACAAATCAGGAACCATACTCGAATTTGGAAATTTTAAAGGAATCTGGAACCATAGTCCATCGAATGTAATAAAAAAAAACATATTCAGAAAAACTTAGAGTCCGATCTAGATATCAGGATCTGTTTTGCACCCTAGTCCCATGTTTTGTTGCAAATTACAATTTTTCTCCTCTATTTGATGAGATTTTTTCTGTTAGATCCTGATTTACGTGGGAAATACCTCTCAAAAAATGAATATTATTTATCTATTTTTTTATTCTTTTGCATATACTATAAACTGACAAAATCTCTGTTATACTCGTGGATTTCCGCAAGTAATTGGTGTAACTTAGTAGAATTGCTTCCATATATACTTAATCCTTTGTCCAAAGAGAGAATCTTGTATATATTCATAAACTTATTGTGAAATGACTATTCTACCATAGACTTTAAATTCTACAATGAAATTTTGGCATTTTGTTGAAGTTTTTGTTATTTTTTACAAATTTTGTTCTTAGTAACTATTTTACTGTCTGCAAAGAATCCGTTTTTGCTTTACAAAAAACTATTTCTCTTTAGGCTTTTACACGGTTGGTTGATGTAAAAGAATTCATACATCAACTCCTACAACAAAGAACAAAGTGTGCATGGTTAGTGAGATCCATGACATCATCTGGTATCATCTTTCATTCACAAGGTATTATCTAATGGTTTAAGATTCATCGTGTAGGATTTTCTATATGTAGGAATTTTTGTATACAAAATCTTTTTCCTTTAAACACATGCTTCTTTTCATTTTAGATTAGACAATAGGCTGCACACACACTTTTGGAGTCACACAAATTTAGTATTGTATAATGTTTAATTTTACATATATGTCTTTCTGAATTCATTATCTTTATATACATACATTTTGCATGCAGTGGCAAAGCCAGGATTTCAAATTAATGGTGGCTACTAATAAATATAATACTTTTATAAAAGTTTCAAACAAACATAATATAGTTTTGAAAAACTCTATTATTTATGGAATCGATCCTTTCTTGCATTCTTAATACTATTGTATTTCGCACACTTGCGGTTTATTACTGAGATATTAATTTCACATCATGCAACTGGTATAACCTTCAATCTTTCACATAAGCAACATAGATAGGAGTGGGCCAACGGATCAACCAGTTCTTGACACCATGTTAAATTAAATGAGTTTCATTCATTAAAACTCAAGTAATTAGGTGAGAATTATCTCTCATTTAGTCGATATATATATGACTATATTTTCAATAAATCATGATCATGGAAAAAATCATCTTAAATTCTATTACATGTTCTAACCAAAACGCTAACAGTGAAAACCCAACAAAGGACCTGGGATATTTCCAATTCCCATTTTACAAGCAACTAGGTTTACATACAGCTCAACTTCTCTCATTCAATTATATTCCTACTTTTCACGTGAAGCATTTCACACCAGCCACCCCGTCCACAGACGCATTCAAGAAAAATAAAAACAAATCAAAAAAGAGAAGAAGAAGAAGAAGAACAGCCACTTAAACACAAAATAATATTAAAAAAAATTTCCTTTGTCCTTCCCAACTCAAATTCAAAGTCCAATAACTTTTGATCTTACCAGTATAGTGCATAGAGGAGGAGGGCTGGAGGAGGCTGTGCCCGGCGGTAGGAGGAGGAGGAGGAGGGGACTATGCGTATGGCGGCAATGGGCGACCGCTGCGCAGTGAGAGGGAGAGACGAGAGCGTTCGGTGAGAGGGAGACACGAGAGGAGGACTGGAGAAGAAAGGCTGCGTTGTGCTTTCGTCTTTTCGATTAGGGTTTGGTAGAATTTTTGTGGGTAATTGTCAAAACAATCCAATACTTTGTGATATTTTAGTAAACATCCAGTAAGTCTAAGACCCCACTAGCCCCACTTGGCTTCGCCCTGTTTGCGTGTGCACCACAACTCCACAAGAGTACACGTATAAATTGTTGCAATAAATCCCTGAAAGGATCTTCTTAAATGGTCAAACCTTTTTTTTTTTTTTTGTAACATGCATTTTTCAAATCAGATAAGCATTCAGATTTTGTTATATGTTAAATAGAATCCAATAAATTCGTTAAACCCAGTCAAGATGCCCTATAAAGCAACGGGGGCTTTCAACCCAATTTTCACGCGGCCTTATTTTGTGATCCTCCACTTCTACCACATGGTGAAGAAGTTTGATAAATAATTTAGCATGTTGTGGATGCCAGGATGGTAAACCTGAAAGCACGAAACCATGTATAGATTATACCCATAAGCAAACACCTTTTTGTTGTAAAGGAAAATAATAAAAAAAAGGAAGTTATTTACTGGGTCACATTAATTGAGGTCGTGTTCTTACATGCCATATCATAAGGTTTCTAAAGGGTCAATAAATATAATATCAACTATCGGTAGCAACCAAATACTAAAACACGTCAATATGTGATTAATGTAATGGGTGAATGATAGAGCTCGTGAAGGAAAAATGTACGTTTAACTAATGTGATTAATGAGAACCCAGTCTCAAACTCTCAATGAACCTCATCATTCCAAAATATATATATACAACCCCTCAAAGAAATTACATATTAATAAATGGTCAATCATAGATGTAGTCACAGTAAATAATTGTACACATTGATAAATCCAGATGTACATTTGGATCATACACTTCAAAACAAAATGAAAAAAAAGGAAAAAACCCAATCAAGTTTACTTTTAAGAATTTGACAACCTGTTATTTTCCGTATCCCCACAAATCCATCTCACCTCTGGAACTGGGCATCTGATTCATATGGTGCACTCCTCCACCCCCGGCCGTCCCATTGAATCTGCCAAGCATTGTCCAATCATTTTCGTCTCCTCCCTCACCAACATGTTGTATCGGCTCGTTCCCGTTGCCGACGTCCATCTCCGTCATACCAGCCGGCTCCCCGGGGAGCACAGAGAAGTCATAGCTAGGCGGTGGCTGCCGATGGTCAGGTAGGAGATTCTGCACTTGGATTTGAGAATAGTGATGCGACTGCAACTGGGAGTAATGAAGCCCGAGGTCCGGAGGCCTGTACATTCTGGAGGAGTTGAAGTGGTGGTGGTGGTGCTGTTGTTCAGGGTGGAGGTACTGATGCGGTGGATGAGATGGGTTCGTTGCCATCGACGGGAGGCACATATGGTCCTCCATGCCTTGGATAGCGCCGCTGCCGCCGTCGCCGCCGCTTGTGCCACCAATTTTGAAGAAGTGCTTCTTCTTGAAGACACGACACACTACCCACCCGTCCTCCTGGAGAATATCAAATAACCAAATATTTACTTGCAGTCTAAGATGTGCATATGAAGTCTATATGATTATATTCTGCATGATTAAAGCTAGATTCAGTCATCTGGAATCATATATAAAATGTATATATTCTTGAGTGGTGTCAGAAAACAACTTCATGTAAGTATCATGACACTTGGCCATAGTTGAGTATTAAATTGCCAAAATTAACAACTTGTGACAAAATTTGCCAGGTTAGTCTTACACTTCCTGCAGCTTGAGCATCATCGGTGTCTTCAAGACGGTATTCGTGCATGATCCAGTCCGTCTTCTGCCCATGAGGAGCCCTCCCTCTGTAGAACACCAGTGTCTTCCTCATCCCAATCTTTCTGTAGCTGTCTCTTATGCACTTGTCCCTCCCCGTCGCCTTCCAGAAACCTGCATTCGTCGCTCGGTTCGTCCTCGAACCTGTTGGGTACTTCCTGTCCTTGTGGCTGAAGAAGTACCACTCGTTCTGTGGTGCAGAACCTATCTTGCACCTCTCTGGACATGAAGTAAAATATCTTTCACAAAACTGTGCATAAACATGAGTACTAGATCATTAGGTTTTAAGAATATGCTTTTGATGATTTGCAGTTGCACTTGAATTGTACTAGTATCTTTCATTAATGTTTCAAAATTTTGGCAACAGATAATGCACCAACAAAAATAGCTTGGATATATATGCTATATATGTGTTCGTATATTTGATATGGGAGTTGATTTTATCATAATTAGGGTACATGCATGCATCGACGTGGAATCAATCTCAAACTATCTAGTTCTTAGTCAACCTGATGATCAACTAATAGATGCATGACAAGGAAAGTCCAATTTAGCTTATTACAAAGCACAATAGGAAGAGTGAAAAGCTCCATCTGGGAGGATTAATTGATGGAATAAGGATTTCTTACAGGGGCGAAAAAGACCACTAAGGATATAAAACTTTCATTGAAGAAGAAGAAGAAGAAAATATAAATATATATATATATGACATACCTTGCAACTCCCATGGCTCCATCCTATTCAAATCCACCTCTCTAATCACCTCAAGCTCAAACTTCTCAAAGGAGATCTTCTTCTTCAGATAGTAATGGAGAAGCTCCTCGTCGGTCGGGTGGAACCGGAATCCCGGCGGCACTCCGGATCCCGACGTTGACGAGGAAGATGCCATCAAATTCCCTTCCTTCAACAAAAGCAAAGTTCTCCAACGCAAGCACAGACGTAGAAATATATAACCCATATGGGTGCCTAAAAAGTCGCACCGCCGGCAACGACGCCGGAGGGATGGGATAAGGAGAATGCTGCCGTAGAAAGGACGTCAATGGCATGAGACCAGTGGGGTGGGAATAATTGAATGGAAAGTTCTTCATAGCACATGAGTAGTAGTTTAATGTGTAAACGATCCCGAGGTCTTAAACAATGACTAAATTATGGGTCAATTGATTGTTAGCAAAGGAAAGTCTCATTTATGAAAGGTTTTACTTTGTTACTACTGATCATGGGCAAATAAATGGACTGTGATTACAAGGGGTTTTAAGGTTTCAGAGCATATTTATAATACTGAATATTCACCTGTAGGATACATTATTACTTTATTATACAAATATTGTTTGCACTTTGCACATATATGCATGTCCTCCCTTTCATTGAACATTTAGGGTCTGTATGGTAAAACTTCAGTTTTTGAATCTAAATGTAGAAACTAGCTTCTAGCCAAAAGTTATCATGTATAATCCAGTTTCTAGAAATATAAAGAAATTACTGCTCCAAAAGTTACATGTTTCTAAAAAATTGTTAATATTTGATAGAACTGTTGGACCATTATAGTTTTTAGAGAGAAGTTATATGCTCAAAAGTTCTACCAAACAGATCCTTAACTGAGAATCTTGACAATAAACAAAGAGGACTTTTTTGCTGAATAATTTATTTGAATGATTATTAGAGTACGTTGGTCTATTGGACATAAAAATGTTGCAAGAGAAATGGTAATTATTTTTCTTATATGTCGACGAATATTAGGAATAAATTCTTATCATGGTCTTGTCAATTATAGCATCGTATTGGAACTCTGAAAGAATACGTAACAGTTATACTAATCATATAAAGATTATGTTCCTTCATGTTAATATAAATTATATATATCAGATGAGTTTTCTCGTCACTTTTGCATGTTTATATTATTTATTTGGCTCACTTTCGAAAGTGGATCAAAATGACATGCGGAAATTTGTGATTATATAAAAATACACAAGTTTGTAAGTAGCATATAGTATATATCCAATTGACATGGCCGCAGCCAGTCATATGATAAATTCTTTTTCCATATGCAATTCATATATACTAAATTCTACATCAAATCACACATCAAACTTAAACAGTATCATCCAAGGATTAGATGAAATGTATAGGATTTGATGTATGATTGTGAGAAAAAAATTCTTCTCAATTAAGGAAACTTAAACAGTTTCTAACGTCTGAGAAGTCTAACTTTTGACTTGGCATTGAATCACTAGCCAATACGAATACGAAACTCATTCATGTTTATTTTTATATCATATCGTTTCGCCAGTGAGTATATATAAAGAGTTAACTTGAGACATGCCCCACAGGCATGGTTTGAGCTGGTGCATGTGAGGAAGAAGACTTTCTCTGTTATATAGCTGATTCAATTGATTGAGATCCACGCTTCACCTGTTCAAATCATCCCTTTGGATTTCATATTAGATTTCTTACAGTTAGCAGTGCATGTGTTTGCATTGGGATCAGGCCCTTGCAGCTTTGCATGCATGGTTCCAATATTGTATTTGTCACGGTAACGTCATCCAGTACTCTTTCAATTCTATGTGCTCTCCAGTTGTGATTGTTATTGTCTGGATACTCGATCGAAACAAACCAAGCATTGGTATGTTGTATATGGTTATAACCACATTTTGTACTTGATGGAATGATAAAAGTGGCTGTGTCCATCGTCGTCACGTAATGTGCAAGTTTCATAGGCATGGGGTGCAGCTAGGGCTTGCCGACGTAATCAAAGTCTATCATATTATTACTGGAACGTAGATATCGTTATTCTCTTTTCTGGAAGCAATTAAAAGTCAACGCTGAAAAATCAAACTTTCTTTTCAGTCGCTGGCCGTCTCAAATCCCAAGTAATCCAATTCTTGAGGTATACTCTGCAAAAATCCACCCCTGGCCCCTACGGTGAAAAGTAAAAACCCATTCGGTAAAAATTTCATTTATATTAGTTAGGACTTTTGAGTTTTTTTAATAATCGAACCTAGACTGGATCCATTTACCATTCCAATCAGTTATTTTGTGATAATTGCGAGGAAACCCTTACATTTATATTTTTCCATCCGTGTTTATTTTTAATCAAGAAAACTCTATAAAGTTATTTTATTTAATGGAAAACCCAACAAAAAATTGTTATATTTATTAAGTCCTAAGTTTTCTGAAATTTTACTATTTGGCCCTTGTAATTTAAACATTTATTCCAAAATATAATTTTGCATAGTTAGAAAATAGTTTATGTTAGAATAAACTATTGTAATTTACTTTAAATTACATTTCAGTCCTTTTACCATGCCTTAATGATTAATAATTAGATCATGACTTTTGGAATCAATTAAATTCATTATAGGTAATCAATTAAAAATTGTCTTGTATTTAAGAATAAATTAATCAAAGCAGCATCCTACCAAAGTAGGATCTCTTGCTTAGATTAGTCTATTTAGGATAGAAAGATGTTAGTGTGTTTGAGATTCAAATGAATAGTAATCGGCCCAATGGAAGGTTATTATTTGGCCGAATATCAAACACATCTGTGAGAATAAATACGTGACAATTATATGATTGTAACATATGAGTAATTAGCCTGCCCAAAGGAAGACTTGTTACTTGACAGGACTAAATGTCAGTATTTGATTGCTACATTGAAGAGTATCATTTACAAATTGATATTTCTGCTTAAAGGCTAAATGTTGATGTTATGCTCGAGCCTCGCCATATTTCTCCTTAAAGGCTAAATGTTGATGTTACGCTCGAGCCCCACCATAAATTAAATTTATTTGTTCGTTTCTTTATTGTTAAAGATTAATATGTTTGTCATTGGACTAACGATTCTCTTGGTTTTTAATCATTTATTAACTTCTTTAGTAAATGTATCTGCTTCAATAACTGCCAACATAAATTCAATTTCTGTGCTTAATGGTACAAATTTCAAGTACTAGAAAACGTTATAATTGTTTTCGGGTGCATGGATCTAGAATTAGCCCTAAGGATAAAAGGAGTCCCTACTTTCAAGTCCGACAGTTCGATTGAGAACAAGAATGCTTATAAAAAATAGGAGTGTTCCAATCGGCTAAGTCTGATGATCATGAGAAGTGCCATTCTAGAAACTTTTAGAAACACAATGTTCAAAGAGACAAATGTTAGGAAATTTCTCAATAACCTTGAGAAACAATTTACTAAGAATGAAAATGCGGAAATTAGTACGCTATTGCTAAATTTAGTTTCTATGAGGAAGAAGACTAAGGAAAATAAAAGGGAATATATTTTGGAGATATCTAATATTACTTCAAAACTAAAAACACTTAAATTAGAGGTATCGAAAGACTTACTCACGCATTTAGTTTTGATTCTCTTCCTTCACAATACAGTCAATTCAAAGTCAGTTACAACTACCAGAAAGAGAAATTGACTTTTAATGAGCTCATTTTCTCACTACGTGTACGAAGAAGAGAGACTAAAGTAAGATAAAACAGAGAATATTTATCTAACATCTACATCTAAGGACAAAGACTAAAGGAAATTAAAACTCAATGAAGTTGTAGGTGTTTCACCAAAAAAGTAATATAGGTAATTTGTGTTTACCTACCACTTTTGTAAGAAAGGTGGACACCAAAAGGAAGATTGTACCAAGTATCATGTTTGACGTGCTAAAAAAGGTATATCTTTTTGCTTTAGTTTATTCTAAAGTTATAGCTTTTATACCTATACACATTTGGTGGTTAGATTCTGATAATCTACTCATATAATTATGTCCATGTAGGATTGCCTAAGTTGTCAAACACCAAGTGATGGCGAAAGACACATTTTTGTAAGTAACGACAATAAAGTTGAAGTAATTTTTTTTTATCATTTTAGATTGTTATTATGAATTAATTGTTATTTAGATTTAAAAGAAACTTATGTTGTACTGTCATTTAGTTGGAGTTTGATTTCTATTTCTATATTAGATAAATCTGGTTATTCTTGTATTCATTGAAATAGGAAATATAGTCTTCTTCAAGATTCTAATCTTATTGGTACCGATTCTTTGATTAATAATGACAATTTATATTTACTTGATACAATAAATTCTTATAATGAAACCTTTTGTGACCATGTCAACCCGAGGATCCGACGTGGCATCGCACTAGAGGAAGGAGATCACTGCCATGCCAAGATGGCGAAGGCGTAAGATAGGATAAAACGAAAAAAGAAAATGAGTCGCCACCTAGTCTTTTAAGGGAAAGACAAGGAAAACCACAAAGGATTGAATGCATGAGATGCAAATTTGAAGGTCAGATGTCTGCTAACCAGAGGATGGGTAAGGATTCCTATTACGTACGGGGAAGGTGTTAGGCACCCCCGTGTGCCCAAGAAACTCAGTTTTTCTAGTCTGATTCGCTTGCTAGAGGCTAGATGAATACTTGCTAAGCTTAGATTGTGCTCTAAACATGCTAATATGAATGCCAAGACAAGACTAGATGGATGTGCAGGATGGTATGTGAAAACTGCGAAGAAACCCACATGAAATATCGCAATCATGAAAAACGATACGACAAGGAAAATCACATGAAATGACAAAGTTTTTGGTGAGAATGGTTCGAAAAATCATACAGGCCTTAAGAAAGTCAAAAATGCAACCAACTCAGGTCATCAGAGTCAAAGAAAACATCGCGGAAACCAAGATGGGAAAATTGCAAAGAAGTCCGCATAAAACGGGTAAACTATGACATATGAAGAAATTCACATAAAATGACAATGTTTGTGTAAAGAATGGTTAAGAAAATAACACCAGCGTCGAGGGGATCAAAAATAAAATAGACCCAAATCATTAGAAGCATAGAAAACACCATGGAAATCTTAACGGAGAAATTGCAAAGAAATCCTCATAAAACAGGCAAATGGTGATGTGTGAAGAAAATCACATAAAATGACAATGTTATGGTAAAGAATGGTTCAGAAAGCCACACCAACATCAGGGGGATCAAAGATACAACTGACCCAAATCGTTAGAAGCACAGAAAACACCATGGAAATCCGAATGGAAAAATTGCGAAGAAACCCACATAAAACAGGCAAATGGTGACGTGTAAAGAAATCATGCACATAAAATGACGATGTTTTTGTAATGAATGGTTCATAAAACCATACTGATGTCAAAAAGATAAAAAGTGGGGTCAACCCGAGTCATCGGAATCATGGAAAAAGTCGTGAAAATCAAGAAAGAGAAATAATTCGTAAATGGGCCAATGTGGACCTTTCGGTCAGTTCGTATATACCCTTAGGCAATGAAATCCAAATCAAATAGGGAAAATCTCAAAATACCAAATAAAGGTAGTCAAATCAAATATCAAATGCAGGGATCCGAAGACAGATAAGAGAAAAATCCATGGAAGAACACATGAAATGCAGACTTATTCAAAAAGGATGGACTGATGTGCAAATGCAGCAAAAACTATGTAGAATGCGTGAAAATATACCTAAATGGGTAAAAGATACTAAGGAATGATTTGGACAAAGATTATGCATGACTTGATGCAATAACTAACATGCATGTGCATGAATTGATGACACAGGGGCAATTTGGTCATTTCAATGGTCAAATGAGATAAATGCATGTATGGGGATAATGCATGGTCTAAGATATGCCAAAATGTATGCAAGATGTCAATAAAAAGGAAAAAAAATGCAAAGGAAAAGGTCTTAAAAATAATAAAACTATGTAAACACAATAAGGGATAAGTGTAAGGACTAAAACGCAAAATTCACAGAAAAGGGTGAAAATTATGATTAAAACATACCCAATGGCCTTTCTCCTAGTGTGAAAATGATGAATCGAATGACAATGTGGCACTGAGATGTATGAAAGCTACACCTTGGTAATTTCCTCAAAACCTAGGGTCTAAAGTGTAAAATTCACATATAAGTGTAAATGTGATTAAAATGTGAAACTACAGGTCAATGTACAATGAAAACATGATCTTTAAAGGAAACCTATGACTAAATGAAAAATACGGAATGCAATAAGTGGAAAATATCTAAAATATGTGAGAAAACAATTAAAACCCTAAATGATGGATTTAAAACTAATCTAAGGGTCTGGATGCAAGTTTTCTATGTTTTGGGATTGTTTGATAAAAAACTCAGGGGACTGCATGCAAATTTACAGGGCTTAAATGTGACAAAAACTAGTCTTTTGTGATGATCGTGCAATTATGAAGTTTCTTAGGGTTAGAATGCAAAATTCAAAGAAGAACTCATTTTTAAAAAAACTGTAGGGGCTCAATGCAAAATATTAGGACTAGTTGTGAAGAAAATATGCAATCAGGGGCTTAGGTGTAATAAAACATGTATGAATGCATTAAGAATAAAAAATAAAAATATACAGGGAGTTATGTGCAAATCTTACAGGAATTAAATGAAGAAACAAAAGTTATTTAAAACTACATGGGCTTAAATATAAAAATACAGGACCTAAATGAAATAATCTAAGGACATAAAAAAAATTTAAAACTAAAGGACCTAATCCAAAAAGTTCTCTTCGAAGTTCACTAGCGCTTCATCTCTAGCAAGGGCTCCGGTGACTGGCCAGCGGCGTTGCGATGGCGGAAGAAGGTGGGCGACAACCCAGGAAGCTAGAGGGAGGCACGACAGGAGTCTCCAACGCGTTGTACTGGGTTGGAGCAGTCTGAGGTGCTCCCCCCACCTCGCGCTCCGACAAGGTGGCTTATCGGTGTTGGGGAAGACGACGACGATACTACGACAGCACTCCGGCGATGGCTAGGCTCGAGCGGAGGTCGAAGAAGCTTCAAGGTAGCACGAGGAGGCTCCTGGTGTTGTTGTTGATAGTTAGGGACATCCGCGGGGGCCGGGGGGGGGGGGGTGTGGTCCACCCATCCCCTACGCCGGAGAAGACTACGATGGAGGCTGGGGATTCGCTAGAATTATTTTCTGCCTCACCTAAGTTTTTGATTGAAGGCTTAACTGGGCTTATTGGGCCTGGTTTTAGGGTTTTTTCTGGTTTTTTATTTTTGGGATTTTGGGGTTTTGATTTTAAGTTTTTATTTGGGTTTTATGATTTTAATTAGATTCTTGATTTTGTGACTTTGGTTTTTAATCTTAAGTTTGATTAAATTATTTTTGGATTTTGTTATTTTAGGGTTTTGTGATTTTAATTAGGGTTTTGGGTTTTAGATTTAGGTTTTTATGGTTTATTTTAGTGATTTTAACTTAGATTTTGGGTTTTAGTTTGAAATTTAGTTTGGTGATTTAATTAGGGCTTTTGGATCTTAATTGGGGGTTTGAGTTTGTTTAAGTGATTAGGGTTGTTTGTGTTTTAATTATTTTAGGGTTTTAATTGATTTTAGATTAGGGTTTTTTAGGGTTTTATTATTTTAGGGCTTTTTTGTGATTTAATTAATTGATTTTAAATTAGGGTTTTTAAGGTTTTATTATTTTGGTGTTTTCTTTGAATTTAAATGGATTAAAGTTGTGTTTGAGTTTTAATTTAGATTTAATTAGTTTTTACTGGACTTAATTAGGAATTTAGTTTAAATTTTGGTTTAATTGTTTTTTTATTAGGGTTTTGACTTAGATTTTGATTTCATTGGTTTTTTGCTTGATTTTGCTTGGATTAAGGTTTCTTTTTAATTAGATTTAATTTTTTTAATAGATTTTTTTTAACTTTTACTTGATTAAGGTTTTAATTTGGATTTTAAATGGTTTTTGACCTTAATTAGGGTTTTATTTGATTAATTAGGGTTTTCATTTGATTAATTGGATTTTAAGTGGATTTTATTTAATTTTGACTTTAATTGGTTTTTTTTGTTTGATTAATTTGGATTTTAAGTTCTTTAAATGAATTTTGTTTGGTTTTAATTCTTAATTGTTTTTTTTTTAATTACTTTGATTAGATCAGAGTGGACTGATGTGAGCCTAAATGGGCTTGTGAGTTTTGGGTTTGGGTGGAGTTAGGGTTTAGGTGTAGTAGTCCCAACCAGAGCATTCTTCGAGAGGAGTTTGCTGCCAAGTGACTTCAAAATTGGGGTGTCTACACCTTACATTGTACTTCTAGAGGTATGAAGCGAAAATTGAGTGAGAATTCTGCGTTGCTATTACGTAAGTGTTTAGGTCATTTCTCTAAGCAACAAGTAGAAAAAACTTATATTAGATAGAATTCTTTCTACGTTAGACTTTGTTGATTTTCAAAATTGTACTGAGTGTATTAAGGAAAAACAAACCAATGTTAGGAGAATAACTATCAACAGATGTTTAAACGTCTTAAAACTAATACATACGAATATTTGTGAACTATTTCCTACGACATATTGGAATGAGTAATAATACTTTATTATGTTCATAAATGACTATTCTCTTTATAACTACCTATATCAAATTCATGAAAAATCACAAACTTTTAATATTTTCAAGCAATTTAATATTGAAGTTGAAAACTAACTCAACAAAAAATTTAAAGCTAGTAGATCTAATTATGGTGGTGAATACTATGGTAGATATGACAAATATAGTGAATAACGTCCAGACCCGTTTGCCAAGTTTCAAAAAGAATTTTGTATTATTCCTTAACACACCATGCCTAGTTCTTCAGCCATGAATGATGTTATTAAGAGCCGTAATAAGACACTTATGGACATGGTGAGGAGTATGATTAGTCATTCTACCTTACCAGAATCTCTCTCAGGTGATGCACTTAATGTTGCAACTTACATTTTAAACAAAGTATCAACTACAGTAGTAACTAAAATCCCCTATGAATTATGAATTTGGAAGAAATCCAACATAAGACATCTTTATGTGTGGGGTTGTCCAGCTAAAGCTAAACCTTACAAGTCTAATGAAAAGAAACTGGATTCAAAGACCGTTAATTGCAACTTTGTTAGATATTTTGATAGGTCTAGGGGCTTTAAGTTTTATGATTCCACTATTATGTCATTTTTCGAGACAAGTAATACTAGGTTTCTTGAGGAAGTAGGATTTGAGGGGGAAAATAAGAGTTGAGACAGTCTTTGAATAGGAATTTATTTCTTTTGCTACAGTTACTATTGACGATGATAAGAAATTAATTTCTAATATTGTTCAAGAGACAAATCCGAAACAATGCATTGTTGATTCTCTTCCTATTCAAGAAAAAAAAACTCAACTCCCTCAAAAGCCAATGCTGCTTAAGAGGTTCACTAAAGAAAAAAGAAATGCGATTTCAGATGATTATGTCGTATTTTTTCAAAATATCAAGTTGATAATGATTTGATGGATAATGATCAAATCAATGCCCATCAAGCAATTAATAGTTTCGACTCTAAAAAATGGATAGATGTCATGAATAATGAATTTAAATCAATGAAAAACAATGATGTTTGGGATCTTATTTCATTGCTTGAAGCGCGAAACCCAATAGTTACTGTAGACACCCTGGTTTCTAGCCAATGTTGGCAGGCGGATCCGGCAAAGAGCGCAACTGGACGATTGACCCGCACTTACCACAATTCACCAGCCAAGCCTATGAACCTAGACCAACCCAGAAAACCCTAATTACCCTTAACTCCATTCATACAACTAAACCCAACACCTAAAACCTAGCTTGTGTACTCTAGCCCAATGACATGCACGGCCCAAGCGTGCGTCAGGGCCTGAGCAGCACGATGGGCGCCGCCTGATTGGTTGCTTTCGCTGTACGACCTCGTACCTCGTACGAGCGATGTCGTGTACAAAATGTTAACATCCCTCAGCTTTCCCACGACTTGTCACCAGCCTCCCACGCCCTACGCTGCTTCCGCCGTCACGCAAGGCCTGCAACGGCACCGGTGAGCCATCCCCTGGCATCCCTGACACTACGCCCTGCCATCCACCACCTACCACGCCTGAGCCACCACCAAAAACCCCCCCCTTGAGCACCCACAAGGGGTGATTGGAACTTTCACCAAGGAATTGCACGAGAGAGAGTCGGAAAAATCGAAGAGAGTCCTCGTTGGAGAACCTGAAACCCAACATCTGAGCCACCTAAGATTTATCTTCCTTGTCACCCAGGGAGCTCCCCAGCCAACTTTCGAGTTCTCCCAACCCCCTCCGACCAATCCTTCTCCACCAGACAGTCGCTCCTGTCACCCTCGCCGGAGTCCCAGTCGCTGCCGTGAAGGAAGACAACCGACTGCCACCACCACAGGTATAAATTCCCCTTACCTAATATAGAGGATAGCTTGGCCATTTTGATTTCACGCTTCATCTACTCCTTCCTGCTGTTTTTTTCATTGTCCATCGCATCATGTACCTCACCCACCGCCATCGGATGCCGGCGTGAGGCCACACAGGCCACTGAACGCTCAGACCAATGACCCGATGGCTGCCCTCTTCTCCCACCATCCCTCGGAGTGGTTGAGCCAGCCTCCCAAGCAGGAAACCTCCTGTGGAGGCTCGCTGGAAGAAGGCCGACATTGACACCGGCGACGGGGATGGAGAGGAGAACCCAAGTCTTTCCATTGCTTCCCTTGCATCTGCATCCCATCGTAGAGGTCTACCCAAGCTCCTGGCACGACCTTCGCCGTCCGACGATGCTCCACCACCCGAGGAAGAGGCGATGAAGAGGGCAGGACTCTTCGATAGTGCGCCCCACATGCGCGGTTTGGTCAGGGCTTGGACAGGGTCAGACTCGATCAAGCCAAGGCCTCATCTTCCTTACTTAGGCCACACCTGCATAAGTGTTTCATCTAACATTGTTTTACTCTCTGATTTATTTGAATCTCTTGTTTTCTTTTGTTTAAGTATTCTACATATAATGGTTTCTCGATTTTTAGCTCATATATGAACCTCAGCATGTTTTACTTCACCTGCACATTGTTAGCCCTCCATAGGAATACCCGTGTGTTGTGGATGTGGCGATGATGGCAAACGGTCATGACATCTCTAGGCATGCGCGTCTTGACTGACTCGCGCGTGGCACATGCGCGAGTCATCTAGGGACAAAATCTGACCCAGCCTAGCCATTGAACCCCACCTTGTTTCCACATTATGTTTTGCTTGTATTTCCCGTTTCGATTGTGCTTTTCTTTTAGCTTGGTTTGTTTCCTTAATCGTATGATTTATTTTTCTTGCATCATCCATATAACCCCATTAATCGGCATCTAAGTGCCTACATTTCCATGCACGCGAGTGAGATTCTAAGAAAGACCGATTCGTCAGACGTGCGGGGGGTGCCTAACACCTTCCCCACACGTAATAGGAGTCCTTACCCTTTCTCCAGTTTGCAATGATTTGTGTGTTGAATCCATTTGGCATGAGTCATCTTATTTCGCATTTGATTTCGAGTTTTGATTTTTCGATACGGTTTTCCTCGTTTTCCCATTTTAAATAGACTAGGTGGCGACTCCATGTTTTTATTTTCATATCGTTTCCCAGTGTTCTCGAGTCATTTTTCTCGTCCTTGGAATCTTCAGACTCACCATGGCCCTACCGACTCCCATGCGGTCCCGATCTCGTGGCGAGTGCGGTTCCCCTCCTCCGGCACGGTCACAAGAACTGGCGACTTTGTTGGGGAAAGACAAACTCCGACTTTTTTTTTTTGGTTCTTTCTCGCCTGCATGGTTTTCCTTGTATGCACTTGATATGTTATGCCTTATGGATAATGTATGCTTTACTTTACACCAAGATAACATGTCCACATCACAATGCACATGCCATGATATATTCTTTATGGTTGGGTTGATTGTTTTTTGTTTCTCACCATCATGATGCACGACACTTGCACATGCCATGACCATGCCTTTTGCTTGTTGTTTGCTTGCTTGCTTGCCTTACTTGTGTGTTTTCTTCCTTTTTTGCATTTGACGTGACTAGGAGAATAGAGACATGTTTGCCTTCCCCTTCTGGTTTAAAATAAAACACACAACCTCAAGGAAACAATTAATAAGGCAAAACTAGATACCGATTTGAACTCTCTCCCTTCTGGTTAATAAGATGCAAGTAAAAGACACAAAGGCTTATTGCATGATTGAACCATATAGGAGCATGCATCTCTCTCCTCTGAGTCCACCTATAGTTTGCGAAGGCCAGTTCCAGTTCTCTTGTCCTATTGCTTTGGCATAGGATTTGATGCTAGGCTGTCCCCCTTGTCTTGGGTCGTGTCGGTGTTAGTAGAGCGTACAACCCATGCTTTGGCAGGGTCAAGGCTCCCAATGCCCCACCGTTCCATAGCTTTGGCATGGGATGGAACCTTACTTTCTACCTTGAGTCGGAGACCCGTTCACCCCGAGAGCATCCAGAGTAGACAACCTCCTAGGAAACATTTAGACAGTGAGAGGGTGCATGCTAGTTGCATCCTTGTGCATGTGTGCCATTCATACCACTTAATTAACATTGCATTGCTCATCCTTACGTTTTGATACCTGCTCCTGTCTCTTTTACCAACAGCTTTGCGCACGAGTCTTTTGACCCGAGCTCGAGCGCCCCCTCTCAGTTTCCTTGTTGTGTGACACCTGTTCTCAGCCTTCCCCGAGCTTTTGTTGCTTCCAACGTAGCTTGTCGTAGGATCTGTCCTTCCTTCAGCTATCGTAGCCCTATTCGCACTCACTCACGTTCTGCCATGGCCCAATGCGTCAATGAGGCTCTTTTTGCAGTCACCTTCGAGGGTATCGCCACTTCGGCCCCCTCGTCCCTTTTATTGACTTCCTCAGCTGCTTCTTCACCCCCATGTCAGCCTTTTCCAGGCCCATGGGGCATCCCCCCTTTTGTGTCGGGACACTGGCAAACCCTGTCTGGTATGGAGCCCGTCATTGAGTCGGTTGCGGTGACTGCCACTCGAACTCCGGAGCTGCCGGTGTCTCTCCCTCTGCAGGGCCCCTTTGTCCTGACCTCTCAACCCACTACGGTAGCCTCCTTGGTAGGAACCGTCCTTTCTGGACAGTCTGCTCTCCTTTTGCCATCTGTTGTATCAACTCCACTGACAATCCCGTCCCTCGGTACTGCTACCGATGGGAGTCCAGCCATGCAAGCCCAGTACTTCTTGGCCCTCGCCTAGAAGCTGCAGGGCATGGCACTCTCACTGGCCTCCTCACTGCTCCCAGCTTCTCCTCCCCCTGAGGTCTCGCCGCCCTTTGCTTTGGTGCTCCACTCTGCACCCGTTGCACCTCCTCGGATGTCGCCCCAGCTCCTCGCTAGTTAGGTGACGGGGGTGTCGATCCTGCATCCTTCACCTTCATCTCATTCTTCATAGCATGCATCTCTAGCACCTAGTGGCCAGCCCCTCAGCCTTGCAGGGGCGCAGCACCCTCTTGTCCTGCTACCTGGACTCGTGCCAGGACAGCAACTGCTGCCCACAAACCCCGCACCACTCACAATACAACATACAACCTACCCTCCGTTCCTGCATCAGACATAGGTTCCCCTAGCTCCAACTATCCGAAGAGGAGGGATCCCCCGAAAGCACCATCACGTACCTTGGGTCCCCTGCTTTGCTAGTGAACGTGGTGGGCCCACTAGCTCAAAATCAGGTAGTTTATGCACTAGCACGTAGGACACCCCACATCACTACCACCGCCGTGCCAGTGTATCCCGTAGCATCGACAAGGCAAGGACAGCACCCCCCACAGGGAAGGCCCCGACGACTCGACCGAGATTTCACTCCACTCGTCTAGCCATTGAGCGTCATCCTTCCCAAGGTGCAGTCACTCCTCAGGTACTCGAACTTTCACTCACCGCTGAATCCATTGCTAGCGTGGTATAAAGTGAATCTGTACTGCAGTTACCATCGGGCCCCGAGGCATTTGATGGACAACTGTTTCACTCTTCGGAACGCCATACAGGACCTCATTGACCGCAAGGTCATTGTCATCAACACTCAGGATGCAGGATCTGCACTCGCTCCAGCACAAGCACCAACACCAGCACGAGCACAGCCACACCCTAGCATTGTCAATCAGCCTCTCCCTCAATACCCCCATCTGGGAGCGCCTGGGACCTCAGGGGTTCACTGCCTCTTTCCTCTTGGATCTGGCTCTTCTCATCTAGATCCGTCCAATCTTATCCACCTTGCCTCTGAGCCGTTCCCGTCTCAGCAGTATCTCTCCTTGCTCTCCAGTTCAGAGTCCGTCGTCGGCATGATTCACCTGGCCGCCAAGACAGAGTAGGCAGTCGCTTCGCCAACCATGCAACTTCCCTTAGCTCAGCCCATCTGCCTTGAAGCCAGACCTCAACCAACTCCTACCCAACCCATCTGGTTAGCGGCCTACTCCACCATGCCTCCCACCAGCCAACCATTGGCCCAGCTAGAGTTGGCGGCTCGTACTCCCCTGGTCATTAATTTGACTAGGGATACCTATATCGTATGACTATGCCACATAAATGTGTGCAAAAATCACGTGGTTTGGATCGGTGTACAAGCCCCCAACTCTAGTCCCCAGGGCAAGCCACCCAGTGCTGCCTCCATCTCAGTAAGCAAGCCAACCCCCTAAGCCCGCCACTGTGGAAATGACCTCTAAACCCTCCACCAGCATTGCCAGTAAATCCCCAAATGATCTCACTTCCCAGCTCAAGAAGGTTAAAGCCAATATATCCATTTGGGACCTCATCCACACCTCAACTGAGCATCAGGAAGCCTTCCTTAGAGTATTCCAGGTGGCCCATGTATCCCCCACCATTGAGCCTACAACCCTTGAGAACATGTTAGGCATGATCGCAACACCGCAGGTCATCTCCTTCTCGTCCTAGGAGTTGCCCCTAGCGGGGACTGTGACCGTGCTGGACCCAGAGGGAGGCGGGAAAGGGATCACAGCCATGCCAATGGATGGCGAAGGCGCAAGGACAAGAAGAAAAAGAAAAAGAGAAGGAGTCGCCACCTGGTCTTTTATGGAAAGACGAGGAAAACCACAAAAGGATGAATGCATGCATGAGATGCAGATAGGAA